>JBBPLT010000110.1:0-40237 GCA_038089955.1 Strobilomyces dryophilus
ACCACAGTCCACTCGTCTCAACATTCTCGCTCAAAAGTTTGGTTTACCGACCTCTGTTGTCGTATTACTATGGTACAAACGGACTCGGTTAGATCCGTATTACTTAATTGCGTAGATAAACCTTCGTCATGACGTGTCTGTCCACCTCAGTCACTGACTCTGATCAGTACTGAGCGTACTTCTACAGGTTATGAGCCTTTAGGCGCATATATCCTCCGCATATATCCTCCATGTTACGATCGCTGCCCCGTACCAGCATCTACAACGGACTTGACGACTTTTTCTTTTTCCTTCTTATCTTATCTAATCTCTTTATCTTATCATCCAGGATCAACGGCCTCAGCCTTGCCCTCTGATCTCTGCACCATCGTCACTCGTTTCACCATTCATCCATGCTTGACGCATCCCTTGACACAGCCCGGTGCTGTGCATGCTTCCCTTCCATTCCCCCACCGCCGCACGGCTGTGGTATGCTTCTCTTCTTCCATTCCCGATCACACATGTCTTCCCTTGATACACGTTTCAGCCACACTCCTGCGCCCAGGGCACAGGGTATGGACTCTTATAGACAAGGCGTATTATGTAAACCTATGTACCCTATGAATATATAAACCCAGCGGACGACAACTGGCATCCCCAGTCTAGTTCACTTGGGAATCCTCCTCTCTAAGGCCCCAGCCTAGACGCCAACACTCTCCTCTCCATAGAGCTTTGGTTGACAAGTGGTAACTCGGGGACTTCAGGTCTTAGGGTTGTATCACTCCATCATGAGCAGTACTGGTACATCGTCTGACGAACCCAAGCTACCGAAGCTTGACACAAAAGGAACGGGGTGGGTCTCTTGAAAGGCCCAACTCCTAGTTGCTGTGACCAGCCGGGGTCATGCTGGGCATCTTGATGGCTCAACGCCAAAGCCCATAAATCCTGTGCTTGGAAAATCAGCTGGTTGGACGCCAACCACACGCTCTGAAACCAAAGAGGTTGAAGATTATATCAAAAATCTGGCGACATGGCTTGAGAAGGACGCGAAGATTCAGCACCTCATTGCGAACTCCCTTCCCAATACCCTTTTCACTCTCCTCATCCACAAAGATACTGCACGCGAGTATCTCGACACGCTCTGTGCTAAATTCGAGAAGCGGTCTCTTGTAGCCAGTGCAGAACTTCGTCGTCAACTGGGAGAGCTTAAACTCAGTGAAGGAGGAGACGCACGCGTGCATATAGACAGGATTATTGAGCTACGCGAAGAACTTGCGTCGATTGAACGACCTGTGTCTGACGACGATCTGTTCAACATTGTGTATGCATCCCTTCCTCGCTCGTATAACCCTGGCCTGGCTGCACTCTCCTCGACGATGCACCTGCAACAGACAACTGTTACCTGTGATGACCTCATGGACATCGTCATTGAGGAGTATGATCGCCTCACCCTGCAAAACGGATGCAAATCAAAGTCTAAGACAACTTCGACATCTGAGGACGCAGCTTTCAGTGCAGATGTGTCGAAGAAGGACAGGCGGAGAACGCGATTTTCGGGTACTTGCCACAACTGTGGTTGGACAGGCCATAAGAGTCGTGATTGTTGGGAGGAGGGTGGTGGCAAAGCTGGTCACGCCCCCAAAGGTTGGAAGCCTCATGGCAAGAAATCTAAAGATATGAAAGATGGGACGAGCAAGCCATCAGCGCATACAGCTTCCAATGATACAGACCAACCTGACTGTGCTTGGCTCGCTTCGCCAGACTCCTCGGACATTTATTCCCTTTCGACCATGTCCACCGATACAACCATTCCTGAGCTTTACGACAGTGGTGCCTCACAGCACTTGTCTCCTTGTCGTGAACGTTTCATCAACTTCGTGCCTATCACACCCAAGCCTATTAGGGGAGCAGACAATGGGACGTTCGACGCAGTCGGAAAAGGGGACCTACCAATCTATCTGCCTAATGGGGACTCGAAATCGCATATCCTCTTGAAGGACGTTCTCTATGCACCATCTATGCGGGTGACTCTCGTCTCCATAGGACGTCTGACCCAGGCTGGTTGTCATGCAGTGTTTGATGGCACTACTTGCCAGATTTTTAGTCCTGAACCTGGACGACGACTGTTAGGGCAGGTCAGCATCGTCAACGGTCTTTATCGCACACAGACCGACTACTCCAACATGGCAAGTAAAGACGAGGAACTCACCTTATCGGAGTTGCATGCTTGTCTGTCCCACATTGGCATTGCAACGATCCGCGAAACGGTGTCTAAAGGCATGGTTACCGGTGTCACATTATGCCCCAATAGCTCTATGGGACAGTGCACTTCATGCAAGTATGGAAAGGCTACACAAAAACCTATTGGGACAGCTCGTGATCCTCCTCGTACAGCAAAACTCGGTGATGAAATACATACCGATGTGTGGGGCCCTTCCCCAGTCCTCACGCCAGGAAAACGGGCTTACTACAGTTTGTTCACGGATGATCACACCCGCTATACCCACGTCAACCTGATGTTTGCGAAATCAGACACTTTTTCTGCGTATCTTGAGTGGGAGTCTTGGTTGAAGACTCAACACGGCACAGGGATCAAACGTCTTCGCTCCGATCGTGGGGGAGAATATCTTTCTAGCAAGTTCACTCGTCATCTGAAGAACGTAGGAAGCGAGTGTAAACTTACCACCCATGATGTTACAGTCACACGAGAGGACGGCCCCATCCTTTCTTTTCCTCCCATCCCCGACTCCCTGACCCTCATCCCCAACGTCTCCTTCCTTGACGATGACCCCATGGAGACCCCTGCCTCCTCCATTCCCGCCCCGCCACGCCTGGCACGCAAGGCACCCAAGATACCCAGGAAGGACGCCTAGTAACCCTACGGCATTCCACACGGAACACCACAACCGCAGCAGGCTGCGCCGGATTCTTCTCTTCGCTTCTCTTCTTGTACTTCTACTGACTCCGTTTCCATCGCTTCCACATGGAGTTCCAGACTAGCCGTTCCATTCCCCATGACCCGCTTCCTTTGATCCTTTTGTCCCCTTTTGGCCACGGACACCCGCACCCCATCTAGTAGAACCCTCAACCCTGACGGTTCCCACCCCTTGCCTCGCCAGTATATAAGTCGGGTACTTTCCCCATGTTCCCTAGCTAGTTCTCCGCATAACCAGCGTAGTAATCTAGTATTCTTCCACGCAACTCCTCGCGTGAGACTGTTCGATCTAGCCGACGCTATCGAACCCTTGACCCTAGTTTAGCCGCCGCTACTAGAAACTCACTCAAGACGCTTCGTCTATAAGACTTCGCTCTACTTCGAGTGAGCGCTGCTAGGTTATTACGCAACCAGCGTAACACATGACACCCCCGAGCACAATGGGGTTGCAGAGCGACTCAACCGCACGCTTGTCGAACGAGTACGCACAGTCTTGCATGCTAGTGGACTGCCGAAGTCGTTATGGGGAGAAGCATTGCTTCATGTCGTCTGGGTGAAAAATAGATCAGCTACTCGTGCGCTGGACGGAAAAACACCCTACGAAATGCTCTATAGAAAGAAACCAGATTTAGGTGGCTTACCTGTCTGGGGAGCAAAGTGCTGGGTACTTGCTAGTGACGGTTCTAAGCTTGATGATCGTGCTCGAGAGGGCCACTGGGTCGGCTACGACGCTGAGTCAACAGTGCACCGCATCTATCTTCCCAGTCGTCATGCCATTGTTGTTGAACGCAACGTTACTTTCCCATATGGTCAGCAAGCAACACCTCAAGCGGTCGAATCACCTACTAAAGTACCAGCTCCGACGAGTGTCCAAGCACTCGATCAGGTCAAATCGGATCTTGAAGTTGCTTCAACTGAAACAGCACTGCGGCGCTCTAGTCGTCAGCGCACTGAATCGCCATACTTGAAACTCCTCAGAAGTGGAGAGGGGACTCACGACGGTCATGGGAGCTCGCTCTTCCCTGATGGAATTCAGGCTGGCATAGGCTGAGAAAGTAATGCCGTTGTCACATCTCATGGATTTGACGATGCTGCGGCCATTTTCGCGATGTTGAGTGGGAGTGCTGAGGCTGAGGGCTTGGAGCCCACGACGGTTGAAAAGGCTAAAAAGCGGTCAGATTGGCCTAAGTGGGAAGCAGCGATAGTGGCCGAAATGCAGAGTCTTGAGGACGCACACACCTGGAATGTGGTCAAACGCCCTAAAAACACGAACGTGGTAAGCTGCAAATGGGTATTTAAAATTAAACGGAACGCAGCAGGCGAAATCGACAAGTACAAAGCACATCTGGTGGCACGGGGTTTTACTCAGCAATTTGGCGTTGATTACACCAAAACCTATGCACCCGTGGCCCAACTAGCCTCACTTCGCCTCATCCTTGCCATCGCAGCTCGACAGGACTGGGATATCGACGTCTTTGACTTCCACAGTGCTTTCCTTAATGGGAAACTCAATGACGATGAAATAACCTACATGGAACTCCCTCCTGGTTTTGACAAACAGGGTCGTGATCTCGTTGCTCAGCTCTGCGTCGCTATCTATGGCTCTAAGCAGGGTGCGCTCAAATGGTATCAGCGGTTACATGCTACACTAGGTGATCTGGGTTTCAGGCGCATGGAAGCGGATTGGGGAGTTTTCATTGCACTCATTGCGACTCATGTGCTTATTCTGGCATCACATGTCGATGATTGTACGGTGACTGGGGACTCTCCTACTCTCATCAAAGCGTTCAAAGAGGAGATTGGATCGTATTTTCGTATCACTGACCTAGGACCTATCAGCTGGCTCCTCAGTATGAAGGTCACACGTGATCACTCTGCGCGCACCATTTCCCTTTCCCAAGAATCATATATCAACGCCATCCTCACGAAATACAATTTCATCGACGCTAAACCCGTGTCTACACCTCTTGAACCCCATGTTCAGCTCTCTGAAAAACAGTGCCCCAAAACGACAACCGAGATTGTGCGTATGCGCAGCATCCCCTATCGTCAGACTGTTGGTTCGCTTATTCATCTTGCCACAGGTACCCGTCCCGATATCGCCTTTGCCATGTCATTTGTCTCACAGTACAACTCCAATCCTGGCTGGGAACACTGGGAAGCAGTGAAGCGCATTTATCGTTACCTCGTTGGGACAAAGTCGCTCGTGCTCACTTTCGGGACTCAGTTGCAAGGCCTCCTTGGATATGTGGATGCAGATGGAGCTACTCAGGAGCATCAACGAGTGATCACTGGATTCACTTTCCTCGTAGATGGGGGGGCAATTCTATGGGGCTCGAAGAAGCAAGAACTCATCACGCTATCCACGGCCGAATCCGAATACGTCGCAGCCACGCACGCTGCAAAAGAAGCCCTCTGGTTACGCCACCTTATCGAAGAGATGCTCGGACCACTTACGCACCCGACCATTCTTTACAGTGACAATCAATCGGCTATTGCACTGACCCACGACGGCACACACTACCTGACGGCCCCTATGTAGGTCTGCCAGTACTTGGAACCAGCTGATATCCTTCATCTCACTCGTACTACAAAAAATCTTCGTACTTTCCTTTTCGATCGCAACAGATCTCGACGCGTGTGGAAGGCGGTGTTTGGTAACGTCCCAGACTTCATCTGTAAATCACCTTTTTCGGCACAGTGACACATCATGTCACAGTATTCACACAGTTGTTACACCATGTCACAGTGCTGCAGTGCCACAGTGCCCACTCACACAGCGCGCCACAGCGTGTCACAGCAACACAGCGCGGTGATTACTAATACTTAGGATAGATTGCTAATGAAATGTAGTCAAATTTTCCTAATGCTTCGGGACTTGGAGATTTTTCGGGCGGGCGAGTGACACGTCACACGTGACACTCGTTGCATACTCGCGCCTGACGCGCCGTCACGACTTGAACCAACACGACAACTCGGATGCTCGCTCGTCCCCGTCATCTTCCACCGTGCCCGAACACTCACCCAACGTACCCCTTTCCCTTTTCGCGCTCGCCCGTCGCTCCCGCCGCGTTTACTCGAGCCTGAACGCTCATCAAACGCCCTCGCCTCCCGTTTCGGGCGTCGCCGCTCGCCTGTCCCTCCCGCCGTGTCTACTCGAGCCCGAACGCTCGTCCAACGCCCTCGCCGTCCCTTTTCGGACGCCGTCGCTCTCCCGTCGCCCCCGCCGTGTCTACTCGAGCCCGAACGCTCGTCAAACGCCCTCGCCTCCCGTTTTCGGGCGTCACCGCTCGCCCGTCGTTCCCGTCGCGCCTACTCGAGCCCGAACGCTCGCCCAATGCCCCCCCTTCCCTTTTCGGGCGCCATCGCCCGCCCGTTGCCCTCGCCGTGTCTACTCGAGCCCGAACGCTCGTCCAACGCCTTTGCCTCCCATTTTCAGGGGTCACCGCTCGCCCGTCGTTCCCGTCGCATCTACTCGAGCCTAAACGCTCGCCCAGCGCCCCCCCTTTCCTTTTCGGGCGCCATCGCTCGTCCGTCACTCCTACCGTGTCTACTCGAGCCCAAACGGTCACCAAACGCCCTCGCCTCCTGTTTCGGGCGTCGCTGCTCGCCCGTCGCTCCCGTCGCATCTACTCGAGCCCGAATGCTCGCTCAACGCCCCCCCTTCCCTTTTCGGGCACCATCGCTCGCCCATCGCCCTCGCCATGTCTACTCGAGCCCGAACGCTCGTCCAACGCCCTCACCGTCCCTTTTCGGGCACCGTCGCTCTCCCATCGCTCCCGCCGTGTCAATTCGCTCGCCCAACGCCTCTGCCGTCCCTTTTTCGGGCACCGTCGCTCGTCCGTCGCTCCCTCCATGTCCAATCGAGCCCGAACGCTCGCCCAGCGCACTCGCCGTCCCTTTTCGGGTGCCGTCGCTCTCTGGTCACTCCCGCCATGTCCAATCGAGCCTGAACGCTCGCCCGACGCCTCCGCCGTCCTTTTTCGGGCGCCGTCGCTCTCTGGTCGCTCCCGCCGTGTCAATTCGAGCCTGAACGCTCGCCTGACGCCTCCGCCGTCCCTTTTCTGGCGCCGTCACTCTCCCCTCGCTCCCTCCGTGTCCAGTCGAGCCCGAACGCTCGCCCAACGCTCTCGCCATCTCTTTTCGGGCGCCGTCGCTCCCGCTGTGTCAATTCAAGCCCGAATGCTCGCTCAACACTCCCACCACTCTTTTTCGGGCGCCACGAGTCATCTCGCACGGGACAACGACGACGTACTGTACATAGCACTTCATGTCATTTAGTACAAAATAATAAAATTTTAACTTTGTAATAATTGTGAGCCACCAGTGCTACAGTGTGCCCAGACTTGTACAGTATGGTACAGCGCTCCCAGACGAACAGGATTACATAATCTGTACAGCGCTGCCCTGGCCAGTCCTGGACAGGGAATAAGTGATTTGCAGATGTAGGTTCTGTAAAAGGTTTAAGTCTCGAGGTGGCCAAATACCTGTAGACCACATATGCAGTACCTGAGTTATGCATTGTGAGTGTGTTCAACTCTCGTTTGGGTAGGGCAAAACTTTGAACTTGCCTTGCATTCCTAGTTGTGAATGCACTCTACTCATGCTATGTCGTTGGCCATCATCCTGTTGGTAACAGGCTTAGGTGGTCAGCGAGAGGAGCTATTCTCTTTGAATGCTCATGGAGTCTTGCAGGCATCAAGTGACATGCCATGGCTCAACTTGAGCCTCCAGGCTAGATGCACATACTAGATGGAGTCAGGATATGACCTCATGTGGGTGAGCTCAAATAAGGTGCACTGATGCTCACTGCATTGACAAGAACCTCAATGTGGCTGTCCTTGATTTCTGCCTTTTGTCAATTTTCCAAGTATTCCACTGGGGCAATTCTGTGACCAGACTAGTTGAACATTTGACAATAGTGCAGTCACATAGGAGAATATACTAACTTAGAGACTTGTCAATGACATGAAAATTGGCCCCAGGGCTTGTGTGGGTGACCCCAGGAGACAAATGGGATGTGATCATGATTCAGCAGAAACATGACTGAAAGTTTTATTGAATTTGTTTGTCTTAGAGCAAGCTTGTTGTAACTACGATCATGACTCCCACAATCTATAATGACATCATGATTCCTTAGGCCATCAGGACTACTTCTTCACCTTCAAGTTGGTTGGTGGTTAGGCACTCATGCACCCTTGCCAACTTGGGGCTGGTTTACTAGTGGGTAACTCTGCATGTGCATCACAGGTGCCACCCCTGGCACTGCTTCTTGGCATCCCAGGCCCATGGTCTTCTCAGAAGTTTCAGGGTTTGTCAAGTTTGACTTCCTGGCATAAGTTCAGAAGTCCTGTTTCTCATTACATTGAAAAAGTTGTCAAAAATGGCTTTTTTGGCAGCCATCATCCAATTGGAACCTGCTTAGCAGCTCAGATTCATTAACCAGAAGCCTTCAAGCTTCAAGAATGGATGGTCCAAAATGACAAGCGATGTCTAAATGGCAGACCCATCTTGCAGATCTGATGACTGAAATTCAAGTCAACCTAAGGTAATTGTGGTAAGTCAACAACCCTGATACTCTTGTTGACCCTCAGCAGTCCCTGAATCCTGCACTATCCAGCTCTCTTCATCAAGCAGACCATTGCCAGGTTTCCCCTCATCCATCCACAATGCTTGACCAATGCCTGGCTTTGGGAACAGCATGAGTGAAGATGACAAAACTGTGGCCCTTAAGATAGTTATCTTTGCTTGTAAGTGACACCAGCTGATGATGAAACATTCTAGCTAACAGTTAACACTGTTGCACAGCATTCTCATTGGCAGTGATGGCTGTTGAATTCATATGGCTCATGTGCAACAAAGTAAAGTTCATATGGAAGTAAGTTGGCCTTGACAATGATGCCTTCACTCTTTATCACATTGGTGTTCTTCTAGGAGGCTCTGAACCTGGAATGCAAGAGTATATTTGTTTTTCAGATATACAGGCTTGGCTAGTCAAATGTGGGTGTGGTCACCCTTGAATTTCTGATCAGTTTTGATGCCCTGTCGACCTTCCAGTTTCAATGTCTATTTGCCATTCAGATGTATATCAGAGTTGCAAGCACACCAGTTGAGTGCCGTCTATGGGTTTTCTACCAAGCAGTCATGGTACAGATACTTCTTGCTGTTGTTGAAGGAGCCCTAATGCATTGCAGTATGTCCTTTACAAAATTGTCAATTTCTAATGTTGCTCACAACCTCGGTTTAGTTTATATGCTCTTCCTATATAACCAGTACATCTTCATGGTATTAGTCTCACTTGCAGTTGGCCAAGTTGCTTCCATGGCAATTAGTACTTCTTTCTCTTTATCCTCTGTCCTACACACAGGAATGTGTAGGGTACTGAACAGTGATCCAGGAAATGCTTACTTTGGGTAAGGCTTTTGATAGGTTTTGAAGTACATTTGTTGATAGGGGACAGGGTGACTACCATGACAACAATCATCCTTATTTTCTTCATGATGTTTTGCAGGTTTCGGTGTCTGCCCATACTATGGATACAAGTCAGCCGACATACCATGGCTTGGACAATGATCCACAATACTTCATTGTCGCTAATAGCTATTTTTTGTAAACCCTGCAGCTTGAATCTGCCAATCTCAGCTGACATATCACTAGGTTGGATGCTATTCTTGACACTTTGCTCCCTTGGGGTGATATGACCAAGCATCAGTGGAAACATCATATATTAGTGTGTAAAATGTTCTTGAAGTATAGTACTTTTCTGACAAACTCTTTAGTTGGTTTGTGTGTATACTTTGAATGTCTGTGAGTTCATCAGATGATCATGATACACCACTTTTGTGACTATTGATTGGATCTGCATACTGGATTGGCAGGTTTATTCACAACAAAGAGGCACTAGCAGGCAAAGAGCATAAGAGCAGCATACAACTAACCTCACATACAGAGATTGGGATACCCAGGGGTCAAGCACACCAAACAGTGTGCAGCACCCATGAGTCAGCATGCAACAATCCTGAACCTGAAGTAGTGGGCAATGCCTAGTAACACTTCCATCTACTCATGACATTATATGGGAATTCACAGTCAGCCAGGTGGTCAAGGTGGTGCTATTCACTTACTAAATGTGTAGCATATTTTCATGGTGACAAGGTCTATATGCTTTCTTAACTTATCAGGCCCTGGGATCCACCCTAAGTGTCTGCAAGGAGCAGATTCCGACTTGCCTCAAGGAAACACAAAAAGGCACCCTTGTGAACAGTGCATCTTCATTCACTTTACAGAGGAGCACCACACTGGTTTGGAGGGCTCTGTTGGTTGAAGTGAACTTTGCCAGTCAAATTGTTATGCTCACTACTATTAATCCTTTGGGGCAAGGAGTGCTGGATATGTGAGCAGATTTGTGTATAACATGCTATCATCTGGCCTATGCATGCATGGGTTTAAGAACTCACGGCGCTGAAGTCCCGGATCCCCGAAACCGATATTACATAACTTCGGACATGAACAAAGAAGACTTTGTCTTTCCTTTCCGTCCATCGAGTAGATAGTAAGTAGTCTCAACTGATTGGCCAACCATAGCCCTGCGCTTCCAAAGTCCTGAGTACTCGACGAATGTTATCATTCTCGAAACCGATCGGAAAAACCGACTAGGTTTGCATTCAGAGGCCGCCGCGTCACTGCGCTCGTGCGTTCACTGTCGTTCCTATTACGTAATTATCAATGACTGCTGACTTCCTGCATGAAACTCATGACAGAAACTTCCACACGTGCCGGCTCAACCGGCGTTTTTCGCCGAGGGCAAAACCCACCCGATCAAACTTTTAAGCGATACTCGACACGCAGCGCAGGAGTGGCCGCAGTGAGCTATACTATGGAACCATTATCACGGTAAGTGATGGATGGGTAACACTGAGGCGCATCCTCAACACCATAACTGATTTCAGGTACGTACCTTCATATAACAACTTGCTTCGCCTTGGCTTCTTTGGTAATCGTGTTCTAGATTCTACTCGCATTGCCGCATAATGGCGATGAGAACGCCTGAGAAACTGGTAGAAGCCGTAGCGAGGTCGAAAATGGTGACGGTCCGCCGCCCGCATTGTGTCCCATAAGGATGCCATGCCCACCGGATTCTCTTCTTCTTGCGCCCCACCTCCTCCCATTTTTCATGGTGTCATTCCAATGAGTCTGTTCAATCCCCGTATTTTGGACGCCAGCATCCACGATGTGGCTGTCAACTTGAGCGACACTCAAAAAGCCGATGTGCTGCTGCACGCGCTGCAGCATTTGCCCATCCAGGGGTATGTCAGGAAAACCATATGTATGCGTCCGAGACATTTCCTCACGCGTTGACAAAGCTGTCGTACAATCATGGAAAACGCTGTCCAGTCGCTCTTGCAAGTTCCTAACTTTCCCTCCGCCAACCTCGCTCGCGCGCTCTTACTCCGCGCCAAGGGGAGGCTTGCTGCGGGTTACCGCACGTCCGCTCAACAAGGCAAGTAACTTCGTTCGGGAGTGCCTCTGTCTACGATGACGGCTGAAACAACGGCAGATCTTCATTCCGTGTTGACGGTGGATCCTGAAAACCAGGATGTCAAGGCGATCATCCAATCGCAACATCTCCGCCCTGAGATGGTGAGTCCGTCGTGGCCGACGTTTCGGACATTCCGCTTATCGCTCACCCCGTATGTAGCTTCTCAGAGAACCCGATTGCCCGCCTCGCTTCTCTGCGGAGGTGTGGCGGGAAATCGCTCTCTTCTTGCCCAAGCGCGACCTCAAGTCGTTGCTGCTTGTCCCCAACGTACTCTCGCGCATCGCAAGTCAGCTACTCTTTCGCGAGATCGATCTTCATCTCACCGCTGCCACGGAACCGGGCGGTGCAGAGGGTCGGTTTCGGCCTTTGCAAGAAGAGGATGTGGACGCGTGGCATTATCAGCGAAGCGCCGACATCCTCACGCGGATACTGGTTGATCCAAACTTCGCTGGGCAGGTCAGGAGCCTCAAGGTCTTTGCCGTTTCTTACGACGCCCTCCAACCGCTAGCGTTCCAAGTTGGTACGGCCGTCTCACTGCTATGCGCTGGACATGACTGAGCGACACACCTAGGCATGCTCATGAACGCACTTCCCAAGTTGTCGAACCTTCGCAAAATTCATTGCTCTGGCAACCAGGAACTTTTTGCGCGCATGCTGCGGATGGTACATTCGTATAATCCACGGTTACAACGCTTGTCGCTGTAGGATCTCCTATCGACGTCTTTTCTATATGATTGATTCCCATTACAGCGTAGCCGACCATGCTATCGACATCGAATTGCCCGTCTTCAAGCACCTCACACACTTTGCGATCAGCTCGGACGGTGGAAGCATCTCGTCTGTCGTCGCCTTTCTAGCTCAAAGCCGCGACATTCTTCGTTCGTTGTCCATTAACAATCATCGCTGGCGTTTTCCCACAGAGGCGATTTCGATCCGCCACCTGACGCAAATCGAGTTCAACGGCTGTTTCTCGACGGATACACATGCGTTCTCGGAGATTCTCACCAATGGGCACCAGCTCGAGTCGCTGATGCTCTCTGGGACGCTCGAATGCACCCCATCGTTGTTGTTCCGACAACACCACAGCGCGCTCCCGTTCCTTCGCCATTTCTCGCTGACGATTACCAGTCTCCATCGGCACATTGTAGACCGCGAACTCTGTCCTGCCATATCCGAATTCCTGCGCGAGCGGCCGCAGTTGCGAACGTATCATCTGCTCGTTCCGCTGTCTGACGCCCGTCGGATTGGATTTGACGCTTCTGCGTGGGGAGTGCTTCCTGCGTTGTCCAATCTGAGTAGCTTGTCGATCACGTACCCCAGGGATCTGTCGCCGGCGTTGGCGGGCTGGTTGATTCCGCGCACGGTGCGGGCGTTGACGCTCGACATGTCGCCCGCAGTGACAGAGGACCTGATGATGTTCATGAACGTGCGGCGTCGCCCTATCTCTCTTCTCCGCGCTGACGGCGAACGTGTAGCAACTACGGGCGGGCATGCCTCCGCTGTTGCGATACATCGGGATCACCAACATGCTGATTCGATCCGTGCTGAGTGTGGTCGAGCACGGGTTTCCGAACGTGCGGGTGGTGCGGATCGACGGGAGTATCTGGACGGTGACGCGATCCGAGGACGTCGGGACATTGGAGGTGGAGCAGTGGCCGTATCGAAGGGCCAAGTACCATGCGGCAGAGTGGCTCGAGTCGTTGGAGTGTGCGGATGCGATCTGGAAGGGGGTGGAGGGGGCGTAATGCATGTCGGGTTCTGTAGCGAGCATGTGATGAAGATGTCACGTGGTTGGGTGACAGTGTGGGACAGCAAATGAGAGAGGGACGAGGACGGCGCCAGCACCCATCGATCAGTCCGTCGCCGCGATGGACGCCAACTCGAGCTATGGTTCGGTGCCGACCGCGTACCCGTTCGAACGTGACCGGGCGTTTCCCGACAGAGACAGGCTGTATGTCGCTTCTCCTCGCCCGGTCCCACATTCTCCTCCTCGTCCTGATATCCCGAGTTGCTCATGCTCGACCGTCACAGAGAATACCAGCTCACCGTCAGACAGGAGCCAAAGCAGGCCCGCATGTGCGGCGTCGGCGGTAAGCCTCGCTTCTCTCGCTTCTCCCCATCTCACGCCCGCGTTCCCAGCCGACCGCCGTCCCATCGACCCCCCTCCAATCATTCAGCTCCGCGTCGTCGACCCGCACACCCGCCAGCCTCCCTCCTCCAATCCAGACCCAGACGATGCCGATCCAAACTATGCCCACAG
The DNA here is from genome assembly GCA_038089955.1 of Strobilomyces dryophilus. Taxonomy (NCBI): domain Eukaryota; kingdom Fungi; phylum Basidiomycota; class Agaricomycetes; order Boletales; family Boletaceae; genus Strobilomyces; species Strobilomyces dryophilus. The sequence goes on from JBBPLT010000110.1 coordinate 13,714, forward strand.
CTTCCTCCAGAATCCCTACTACTTCATGTTCGCTAGCCTCGCTAAACCGGACGACGACACCGAACTGCACTGGCTCAGGGTCTGTGTCTCCCCGTCCTCCTCTTGCCCGCTTTTTTTCACATCGTTGGCAGGACGGCAAAACACGATGCACGACTGGCTCGGTCGTATCGTCCCTATACCATCTCAAGGACACCGAGAATCGCAACGAAGACGCTGGCTTTTTCGTTTTCCCGGATCTGAGCGTCCGCACGGAAGGCAGCTATCGCCTCAAACTCAGTCTATTCGAAGTTGTCGGGTGAGTTTGTCAGCCTCGCGTCCGTCCATCCCTCATCTGACCTGCACAGCAACACCGTTCGTCACTGCAAGTCAATCTACTCGGCTGCGTTTTACGTCTACACTGCAAAAAAGTTTCCAGGCATGGAAGGTCGGCGTTCTTCACCCGTCGCCTTTGTCTTATCTCTGACCTCGCCCTCCCTTTGTCCTCGTTTTATCCGTTCATTTACGTCGGCTTTCGGATCATTACTCTATTTCGTGAAACCTTCGTCTCCACCCCCCTACCACGTTTTTCGAAAACCCCCAAAATAGAATCAACCCCCCTCTCTTGCTCCCTTGCTGATCAAGGCATCAAAATTCGCATCCGCAAGGACATTCGCGTTCGGAAGCGTCCCATCGCAGCCCTCGCTCCTCCCTCCGACTGCGGTCAACTCAACCCCACCGAGTCTCGCAAGCTCGACCAAGATCAGAACGAGGACGACACACACGTACAACCACCTTTGTCCTCCCAACCAGGTCCCGCTGGCACTGCTCCTGGTTCAGCCGTCGTCAAACGGGCGCGGCACGGGACTTTGACGAGTCCGCTTCACCTCGTGTCGGGGCCTGCGCCGGTGACGAGCAGCGATGGGTTGTCAGCGCATTCATCGGTCTCAGCGAACAACCCGGGGTCGTCGATCGCGTTGGCGGGGTTACCGGCGTGGCCGACGCCCTCGACCCTGGATCCGATGTTGGGGGTCGCGAGCGCCACGCCAGGTGGGATCGAGCTCTCGGCGGCCGCTGCGCTTCCACACGCTCACGCTCATACGCACGCGCACGTGCACCAGGCGATGGGCGGGGGGGTCGGTGTCGGTGTAGGCGGCCAGCTCATATCTGCCGCCAGCGAGCCGTCCAGTGCAGGCTCGGGATCTGCTGCTGCGGGCACGGTAGCGCGGAGGACCCAGGGGATATCGTCAGCCCCGACTTATCCGGTGTCTCCGTCCAACGTCGGTGGGATGTACGATCGACTCAACTATGAGTACGAGTCGGCTGGTCTTCGGGGTACAACCTCGTCGTACGATCCACAGCGTCAGCTCGGGGGCGGCAGCGGAGCAGGATACGAGGGTGGCAATGGTGCTAGAGGAGGATATGATGCCGGTGGTGCAAGGGGCGGATATGAAAGCGGGGCAGGAAGCGGGAGGACTGGTTTCGAGCATACTCAACCTCACCCGCGTGGGTCGTACGATCTACGAGGCGGGTATGACTCCTCCCAGACACCCGCACCCTCGCGAGCAGCGTACGATGCTCACCCCCACACCCAGGCTCATCCCGAGGTGCACGGGCACCCTTCTCGTGCATCTTTCGGTGGGTCGTTCGAGGGTCAGCCATACCAGGATGGACAACCACAACAGCATCATCACAGTGGGTATGCGCATCCGCAGCAGACCTCGGCCAGCTATGAGCATGCATCTTCGGCTGGGTCGCACCCCCACCCTTCGGTGTCTCACCATCCGCAACAGGGACAGTATCCTTCTCCGACCCGTTCGCAATACCCTCCGTCAGCGTACCCTGGATCATACGCGCGCTACGATGTCAGCGCGAACCAAAGCGTAAACCCCAGCGCCAATCCCAACGGCCCTGGAACGGGTGGAAGTGGTGGCTATTATGACAACTCTTCGTCGTCTTCCTCGTCACACCAACACTCGCAGACGTACTACACGGGAGGGTCGGGTCAAGCTCCATCCCAGGCTTCACAAGTGGCGCCAACACCACCCTTGACACACGTTGCGTCGTACGCATCGCCAGGGAGCGCAGGGTCTACGTACGAGTATGCTGGGCAGGGACAGGGCCATAGTTCGTCTTCGTCCGCGGAGTACTATAACCAGCAGGGCCATGGCCACGCACACGGGCAGGGGCACCCTGGGCGGGCCGTGTCACCGGGGCCGAACGCGCGCTATACCGTGCCACCATACGGGAGCGGGGCACCGCCGGCATCGGCATCTGGGTGGGGACCTAACGGGAGTGGACACGCCCATAGACTGGGACAACAAGAGATGATCCACCTCGCGCCGCTGAGGCATGCGCCTGGGGGAGGCGGAAGCGCGGGTTCGCCGTCGTCGCCATCCTCGCCTGCGCTGCCGTCCGTGTCTGGCGGCAGTGGGTACCCCGTCATTCAACTTTCACGGGCACCGTTCGAACAAGACGGACGTGGTGTTCCCGGCAAGAAGAGTGTGTTGAGCATCGGGAGCATCATCTCGGACGGAGTATAGACAAGGGAGGGCATATTTATGCGTCGTGTGTGTCGCTTGCGTTATGTATGTTGAAGTTGTTTTTCCATTGTCTCTTTTCGCTACGGTAGTTTACCTCTTTCATTCAGAACTCTTCTCTAGTCTGCGCCGCTCGCTTCTTCTGCCGTTTCGCGTTGTACTCTTTTGACGGGCGACTAGGGTCGTCGCTTGACTCGTGCTAATCGCAGTGCTTTCCTCGAGGTGGCACCTCGGGTTGTATTTTCACGGGCCGACTCGCTGCCAACTTACTCTCTGTGTCGGAGCACTTCAAGCTGAACGCGCACTCATTGCCAGTGGCTTTCATCTCCAAGTGTACCTAACATACTTTCCATTCCGCATGTTAATGTCCAGGGCGTCGATTCTTGGCTCTTACTGGCTGACGTCTCAAGTTCGTTCGTTCGAACGTTTTCGCTTGGCAATGGGAGTTTCTGCGTCCGTCTGCGCTCTGCACATGCTTGGGCACGTCGGGCCGGCTCGACTAAGTCTCGCTGACGCGTCCGAGTCCGACTCTCCCGCGACAATACCCTCCCTCTGGGCTACCTAACGGAGCTGCGGGTAGCTCATCCGACGTCTGCTTGCATGCAGGTCGTCGTCGACGTTTCTTCGGGATCGGGTGGAGAGCGGTTCAGGGCACGTAACCTTGTCTCACCGTCAGCATTCGAACTGCCTCCTGTTTACAGGACAGAATGCCGCCTTGCCGCAGGCTTTGTATCACACCTGGTTGATCCTCAGCAAGTTACTCACCCTCTTGGATTCGTCTTCAGCGGCCTCGTCCTTTTTTGTGACTGTCATCATTTGGATTTCGTTCCCTATGGCATCACCGTTCAAGACATCGACGCCGCTTTTCAAAACCCGATAACTCTGACGAATCTGAAGGTGAAGGTTATCATTACCCAACCCCCCGCCAGAATCTGTTTCGTCGACTTGGAAGACACGTGTCGACCGGACGACAACTTGCCGTGGCGCTAAACCAAAGAGGCCATACGGGCGTCACTGGTTTACAACAGGGGGCTTGAGATGCAAGGGATGAAAAGTGGTAAAATAACACAATATTTTAGTCGTAACTCTAGTCAAGCATTAGACTTGCTCTTCACTACCTTTCCATGTAATGCATACCTTCTCAAATCACATACTTCTGGCGTGTCTCGAGAGGTATGCATTAGGAGGGGTAATCTGCAAAGCAGAGTATATCACGTTATGCGCTTGGGGCTTTCGCGAGGGCTACGTGAGGCTCAGAGCACCCTTGTATGCCTTGATGTGGCGCGCTATGACCTCGCAGCTCGCAGCAAAGCGCAGTCGTGTTATGTAAGTACAATGATAGACGCGACGCGACTCTCGACTCTTCTCGATTTCCACGCTGACCTCTATCATGCCGGACTCGGACGCCATCATATCTGTATATGCTCAGTTCCCCAAGGATCCTGAAAGGATACAAGAGGCAGCCTACATCAGCGAGCCCACAAGCTGGGAATGGGTCCACTGTCTCAAAATTCCCGTAGGCGTCTTCAACCAGTTGTCCTTCTGGCCCCAGCACAACCAATGGATTCGATATGCCATGTCAGCCATCCTCGGCGCCGAAGGGCATCTTTCCATCGCCGAGGACGACAATACTCCCGTTGACTATGACCTTGAACTACTCCCTACTCAGTCCATTGCCCTCTACTACCACACCCCCATCGAGCAGAAGCTCCGCCAGTTTCCGGTCGACCCAGAGCTTAGCAACACCCGCATCATCACTTCATCCAGCCTGACCGGCCGTCGAGAGGATTTCCGCGACGACATCATAAGCCGTGATGGTAGTTGTGTCTTGACGGCGAACGCGCTAGATTGTGATGCCGCCCATCTTCTTCCCCACAGCAAGGGGAACGATGTATGTCCTCTGCTCTCCTTTCCCTTCTCTTCTCATGTTGCTACAGTACATCGAGGCGGCCACCCAGCGCCGCGGGGGCCCAGTCATTGACGACATTGACGATGTGAGGAATGGTCTCCTCCTCTACAAGGGGTTGCACTCGAAATTTGGAAGGTCCGGTCTTGCTTTCTTGAGGGTGCGCCTTTTCTATGTGCTCGCGCTCGAAGGCTTATCTTGCCCGTCGCAGCTACCGAATTTTGCCATGGGCGGCCATGCACAATGCATTGCACACAGTTTCGACTCCAATCCAGGCTTAGGAGTTGGATACGTCGAGGGGGATCTTGTTGTCATTAGGTCCGGCTCAGCAATACGCATGTCTCAGGACAACTGGCCTCCGGACTGCCTCTTCGACATCACTTATGGCTCCGCAGTCTTGCGTCTCTTCGGCGTGAAGGCTTCCTATGAAGACGCCCTTAATGGGTGGAAGAACCAACTTTACGTCGGCGGCACCACAACAGCGGCGCAACGCGACGCCTCTCAGTGTGCTCAGGAGAAAGATCGGAACGCAAAGAAGACTAGAGAAGCCAACAACGCCCGTGACGAACGCTATCGGAAGCGCACGTCGGAAGGACCCCCACCGCTGGACATGTTTGACGTGATGTGGTACTTCCAGAGCGGGAGGGTGCCATTGTACCTGTTGCAGCAGAGGCAGCGCGAAGCGGAGGAGCGACAGCTGGCTGAAATGCAGAAGCAGGCAAAGGAAAAGGTTGCGGAGTGGCGAGAGCATCTCGTCTTGTGATGCAATCGAGCTGTGTAGATGATCGGGTCTTGTATATTCCAAGTGTACTTGATGTACTTGGGAAGCGTCGGCTAAAACCTTGCTTGTCATTTGCAGTGGGCACGGGGATGTATGAAACATAAGTGATGCTGATGTCTGCTTGAATCAGCGGTATACATCATACACATATGAAGGAGAAACCCTGTACGCGACGTGCTAAAGGTGATACACAGGATTGGTATTACTCACAGGAAAATATTTAATGATATACTGGAAGGAGGGCCGCGAGAACCGCAAGGAGGACGAGGAGGCAGTCCAGCAGGTGCGTGATGTGCCGGATCGCGCTCCTCGCCATCTAACGACCCACGGTGCGCGAATTGCCCTGCCGACGATGTGAGGTAGACAGAACGGCGACAAAGACACGACGAGCGCGGCCCCAGGTGCGTAGTTGCTGGCTCGTGTCCCCTTGTGCCCTAATGCCCCACAACGTACGATGCAGTCGCTGGCCAAGCAACGCACAGACAAGAATGGTCGTATGCAGCGTGCCATCACGATGCCCCCACCACTCCATGTCCCGGAAGGTGCGTGACATGCTGGATTGCGCTCCTCACCGTCTAACAACCCCTGCCGCACGAGTCGCCACGCAGACAACACGATGAGGACGAGAGGGCGACAAGGACACGAAGAGGACATCCCCCAGGTGCATAGTTGCTGGCTCGTCCCCCCTCGTGTCCTAACGCCCCACAACGTACACTGCAGTTGCCTGCCCAGCGATGCATGGATGAGGGCATTCGTACGCGGCACGCCGGCACGAATCCTTCTCCACAACGTGGTCGTCCGACCAACCAGACCCGAAGTGGCGATCGAAGAGGGCGAACGAGACCACGACGACAGTGCCACAGGTGAGTGGGAGCACCAGCCGGATGGTTCGGGATCTAACAAGCCTCCCCCTTGAATAGCTGTGCAGAACTGTTCAGTAGCTGCAAAACTGGTGCACGGGCCCCGTGGTGTGAGGCCGTATAGAACGCCTATGGCGAGGGGGCCACTAGGGCCATGTCGGCGACACGCCCAAAGGTGCGTGGTGTGCCAATAAACTACGTCGTCGTTAACGACCCGCAGCATACGACGTAGTCAGTGGACAGCGACCTGTACAAAAGGAGGTCCAGGAGACCCATGAGGATGACGCCCCCCAAGTACGTGGCATGCCGCCGCGGTGCCCCCATCAGCTGACCACCCCTCTATCTTGAGTCACCGCACAGATGTCGTGGCATCATGCCACGACGATCGAGCTGATCGCCGCCTAGCAGCACGAAGCCAAGGAGGACGATGGTGCGCAACGTCCCGACTCCATCACACGACCTTACCACCTGACGAACCACCCGGCACCTTGCCACGACTCGCAACGCACCCCCTTGCCAAACGAACGGCCGGACGAGGACGATCAATCTGATGTCTTGCTCAGCAACGCCAGGAAAAGCACGACGGTGCGTCAAATTGTGTCACTTGCACCGCAGCAGTCTGATGGGAAGGACAGCGACCACGAGGGTCCCCTGGTGCGAGTCGCGCTGGCTCCCTCGTCTCGCCACCTAACGGCCCCGCCATCCACCCACAGACCACAGATCCCCACCATCCAGTCTCTGCGTCGCCCGTTCGGAACGGCCTGCCCACTACCAAGCCGATGACGGCGCCCAGGACGAGGCCGCAGGTGCGCGGTGATAAATCAGGCTAGAGACGAGCGGACTCAGACAAGATTGTAGGCGTTCAGTAGTAGGATTCGCCGTTTTGTCCCTATTCTAATATCGAGACTATATAGTACTACTGAATTTCATTTGATAGGTAATCTGAGTCGCCCTCTGGCAGCTGTTTGTCAACGCTACGTCATAGCTTACTCACTCGGCTTCTCGGCCGAGTGTAGCTTGTTTTTCCTACTCAAGTTCAACACTCCCCCTCAAGCCTAATGGAGGCCGAGAACTCGAGTGAATTGATCATTTATGTTCAACTTTTTTCTTGTTATGATATATATATGTATGTAATCCTTTATGTGAAGAGATTACAAGGCTGCAACAATGATGCAACAATGAAGAAATTTGGTGGTGTGGTTATTGAGATAAACTATGAACAAATCACCGTTGTGGATTTTCCAGACTTGCCTTATATGGAAATACATCTTCAGGTCTACTTGATATGGTAATCATGGACCTACACTGTAATAAATTGCCTCATAAGGCAACAATACTTTGCTGGAAGCAATGTGTCTTAAAGATAGCTTGCATAATTGTCAAAACTTCAACCACATTCTTATCATTCATCACTCATCTCACTCTTGCTGTGTATTCCTTTTCCCTCAAATCCATGGATTCAAACAATCTCCCCTGTCTCTATACGAAATGCACCAGACGTTCTGGAGAGGATTTCGTTCCGAAATGTTTAAACTCCGCCCGCTCCTCTCCGAACGGCTGGGTACGAGACTACGCACTAACATGCTAACGTGCTACCCGAACGCTATTCCACACGACGCACATACAGCCTCGTTTCCTTGGACACGATATTTCAATCTGACATTCTATTTGTGCTTAGTTTGTACTTGCGAATATTTAACCTTTGTCGTCACGCAAACGACTGAGCGTTCGTCATATTACCCCGTTTACATATAACCTGACTGGCCGCCACGAAAACACCTTCCCCGTTCAACTCTCACGCGTGTGCGATGCCTGGTCCGCGAGTAAAACGGAACTCAGCGAAAAAGACCAAACGAAAGGTCGCGTCTCGGGACGACGCTGCCTCGCGTTCGGCCTTGTCTTCGGCCATCTCGTCGAGTGTCCCCACCACGCTGGATGGTCTTCCGAACGACGGTTGGGACAAGGTCGCCGAGGTGCTCTGTGAGCACTTCCAGTTACCCAGTGTGTCGACCGCCGACTTTGCAAGCGATCTTGAGTATTGACTGTCTATCAGACCTCGCGACGGGGAGTGGGTTGAAGAAAGTGTACCACAATTTCGCCTGCATCTACAAGCAGATGAACGACACGTATGTCGCCTACGACGCAAACGAAGTCATTCGGGGAGGTATCATCGCCATCTACGTCAAGATGTGTGTAGACTCCTCCATTCTCAGGAACATGCTCTTTCATCAAGGTGACAGTCTCCCCCCCCAAAAAAAAAAACTGAGCAACGACTGATGCTCCATAGAGGGACTTCTCGAAAAGATCGTCGCACTCGGCAACAAGCCGAACACGCGCCATCTCGCCCTGAGGGCGTTGACCACCATCACCCAACACGGCGGTTCCGACATCCGCAAGGAAATTTCCGAACACATTCCGGTCATGATCAAGCTCCTTCAGGATTCCCCGGAAGACTTATATGCGGCAGAACTGATCATCTCGACGATCGCGCATGCCGTCACTTACTCTTTCGATGAACCCGACAAACCTGCTATCTCTGGCATGCTGCTCCGGCTCTCCAAGCTCCTCCCTCTCGTCCTCAGCTTTTTCGGAAAACCCGGCGTCAGCCTGCCGCTGCTGCACCATGCCCTCGAGCTATTTGGCCAACTCACGCGCCACCGCGCACAGAACTGTTTACAGTTTCCCAACATGACTGATTTCCTCGTCGCATGCCTTCGCAGCGCCGACATGCACTCTCGCTTCTACGCGCTCGGCGCCGTGTTCCGATTGCACCCTTCCCCGTTAAAGAAGATCGTCCGTTTTTGGGATCCCAGCCGTGTCATACCACAGAATCTACCAGAACACATCTACAAGCTCCTCGTAGACTACGGCCTGTCGCGCTGCGAGTGCACGCTCACCCGCCAGTCTTGCACAGATTACAAGAACGCGATTTTGCAGTGCGATAGCTACCACGATTTGTACAAACTCGGGCTCGCACTCGCCGAGCTCGTCCCGCGCAGCGAGGGGTCCATTCTAGTGTGGGACCAGCACATGAAGAATTTGGGGCACGTTGACGTCGGTCTCCCGTTCAAGACGTGGGCGGACGCGCTACCGATCTGCGCTCAGGTGGTCCGCGAACGTGGCGAAGCCGGGGAACAAGACCTCGCGGACATGCTTGACATGAAGTTTCTCATCCATCACTCCCAGGTCCCCGAAGCGCTTGCGATCGCCAAGAGAGGCATCGAGCGCAACCCCAAGTTCGCCTACGCGTACTACATCATGACGCTCGGGTCCGACGATGAGACGGGGCTGCGATGGGCCAAGAAGGGGCTCAAGTGTAAGAATACCACGCCGTTCGTGAACCTGGTGCTCCGGGCGCGCGCGACGGAGTTCGCAGGGAATCTGGCCGTGTGTTGCATGCAGGCGTCTACCATTGGCGATCGCAAGTGGGAGCAGGGTCAAGCGTTCATGAGCAGCGCCCTGGACGACGCACGGATCTTTCTCTCGCAGGCGCCGCCTGACATGTGTTACCGCAAGAGCATCCTGTACTGGCACATGATACTCACCCTCGTCGAGAAAGGTCCCAAACTGTCGACAGGCATGCGCGAGTTCAAGGTCCGCACCCCTTCTCTACTCCCTGACCCGTCTGATTCTGATTCTTTTCTTTTTTTTTCTTTGCACAGAAACACAGAGAGGCGATCAGTATCGCCGACGAGTTCTATCGCGCGTCCAACACCACGGAGCCCAAATCGCAACTCCGTTCCGTGTATCAATACATCTCCTCGCGGTACCCCCCCGCGAGCACGAAATATGGACCGGTCGTCGCACGGCTCAACAGCAACAAAGTCGGCGCGTACGTGCTCTCCCGCGACAAAGCCGAGGACCGGCTCGCGGTGTGGCTCGACGACGTCCAAGACGAGGGCGAGGACGATGACGCCGAAGATGCCACCGCCACTGCGAGCTCGTCGCGCGCCGGCCTCCCCAAGTCGACCGAGGGTGGTGGGCAGGGACTCCGCCGATGCTCGTGGTGCGAGAACCCGAGCGCGGTGTTGCACGGGTGCGGGGGATGCGAGACGGCGAGGTGAGACGGATGCGTTCTCGGCGTGGACGTGTGGCTGATCGCTCGAGGGGGATTTCAGGTATTGCGACGCGAGCTGTCAGGAGATGGCTTGGTCGGAACACAGGTTCGAATGCAAGTCTCGTGGCTAGTCGGCGAGTTCGTCCACGTGATCGATGTCGTCGCGTATTCATCAGCATGGCATCCGCTCGGACGTTGAGATGACGTGCCCGTCGATCGTGGTAGATGATAAATTACGTCACGAAGCGTGTGGGGAGAATTAGTGAACGGATGTTCTACTTGTTGCGCGTGATGGAACAGGACGCACACTTGAACTTCACTCCGCAGCATGTCCGGAACGGCCTGGTTGTCGTTTTGAATTTAGTAACTGATCATTCACCCTGTACTCTATGGCCCAGTAACTGCCTAAGCGCGAATCGCAACGCGATCAGCAACCAAACTTATTACCTTGTCTGAGAGTGACAGGTATCCACCACTCGACCTTGGCTTACATGGAAATGTGTCATTCAAGTAAATTAGACTGCGTTGTGGTTATCAGTCGGGACGATGAGTCCATCAATCAAAGTCGGTATTCGGTCTCTGTACGATCTGGAGAAAGCAGTTTTCTCGTCGGCGAAAAAAGAAAAAAGAAAAGATGTGGTTCAGCCCAGGATCGAACTGGGAACCTTCTGTGTGTGAGACAGAAATCATAACCATTAGACCACTGAACCGGTAGCAACAAAGCGGCACTCCGAACATGCAACCGCTTGGCCTTCGAACAATCATGCATCAGGACGAACGACACTACGCTGTGCCTCACTTCTTCCCTTTCTCTGGACCGAAAAAGTTCAACAGCCCGCCGCGCTTGGGAACTCCTCCTCTAGACTTTGCAGGAGGTTTTCCCTTGGGCTTTCCTGTGCCCTCTTCTTTGACCGCCACCTTTGGTTTGTCGGTAGACTCTGAGGCCTTCTTCGTCTCCTTGCCCTTGCTTTTGCCCTTGCCCTTGCCTTTAGGCCTGGGATCTTCCTCTTCATCGTCGACGGACTCGTACGACGAATAGTCTTCCGTTTCTGTAACAGTCTCGAGACGCGTCCGCGCGAGATCCCACCAAAGAACACGCACGCATGTACCCTTTGGCGTCCGTCGTCGTCCGACTCTTGACGACGCGCCGTTTCTTGAGTCCGTTGCGACCGACCGGCACAACCTTGCGTGGCTTCCTCTTCTTCGGCGCGACGGGTACGTGATCGGATTCCTCGTCGTCCGTCGTCCCGGGCGGGAGCGTCGCAGGTTCGGTTCCCTCTTCGTCATCCGACTCCTCGTGCTTCATGAGGAGCCTGCCGCCTCGAGAGACGCGATCGACTTGGTCTGCGCTCGGGTTCAACTACGGATGTAGAGTGGCAGAGCGAGGGGACGCACCATCGTCGACGTCCATCATGGCACGTAGACTCATTTCAGAATCCGAAGTGATCGTGCTCTTTCTGTTGGAACGCCGCCTCCCCGGCAGGCGAAGGTCTTCATTGTCGTCCTCGTCCTCTGAATACACCACCCCTTTCTTGATGGACGAACCAGCGACGACGATTGGTTTCGTTTCCACCGACTCAGACTCGGACTGCGATTCAGATTCGGATTCTGAGTCTGCAGTCACAGGTGGTTTCTTCTTCGTCCCTCGCTGGACATACCTCAGCCCGGCCTGGACAGAAAAGAGTGAAAGGAGTACCTTTGCGGCGTCGCTACTCACGACGTCGCTGGCGGCGGGCAAATCAGGCTCCACCTTGACCTTCTTTTCTTTCGCCGCGACCTGCTCCTTGTCTTTCGTTTTCGCCTTGCTCCAATCCAGCTTGCCGGAAGGCTTCGGCTTGTCCTTGGATTCGGTTTTCGGAAGCGGCGCCACGACGGGAGCCACCGTTTTCGTGTTCGCCGAGAACTTGTCCTTGGTCGTCAGAGGGTCCACCTTAGCGGGCGGTTTCGGTGCCCTGGCAGGCGCGTCCAGGGTCGACTTGGACGACGACGCGGCGCTCTGAGCAACGGCCCCGTCTTTGAGCTACGACACGTCGATGAGGAGGGACTCTGTGTGCCAGGAACGCGCCACCGACCTTGACCGCAGAGCCCGCGATCCTGCCCACGACGGCCCGAAACTCGGAACCCATCCTCGCGTCCGTCTCCCGAATCTTGTACGTCTGCGTACAGACGAACCCGGCGTCCTGCGTGTCCCTCGCGTCGGTCAACTCGTCCCGCGTCGACTGATGCCACGCACCCCGAGTCGCGCCGCGGAGAGACTATATAGGTGCACCGAATGGACGCGCGAGAGCCCCGACTTGGCGTCTGGGGAGCGGGGAGGCGAGGGGTGAGTCGTCGACCGACGAGGACGAGATGGCATACCGTCGAGCGCGCGCGCGTCTACCAACAACACCCTGCTCTGGCGCACCACGTCTTCCCCCTCCCCTTCCCCGTCGTCGTCGTCGTCTACGTCCACGTCCATAGCGAACTCGGACGTCCGTGTCGAGCGGGAGCGGATCGTCAGCGCCGGTGCTTCTCCAGAGACGAGGTACGTCGGCACGGCCGGCGTGTCCGTCTCGCGCACGGAGTCGTAGTAGGATTGCAGTTCGCTTTTTTACGAGACGGGGAATCAGCGGAAAATAGGGACGAGCCGAGCCCGCTCACTTCTTGGCATCGTCGACGTGGATCCCGAGCGCGCGGCTGAGGGACCTGAATGTGACCTGAGACGTCGTGAGTGGCGGGTTCGCTGGGCAAGAGACGAGCGTACGACGCCGCGCTTGACGAAGAGCTCCTTGTCGAGAAAGTCTCTGGCCTTTTTGGTCGTCATCGTGGTCCGATATCAAGTGATCATCCGCGACGCGTTCCATTGGTGGCGCCAGCTAATTACAACCGACAAACTGGACGTCAACACCGAGCAAGTACACCGATCCCGGTAAACTAACAAGTTACAAAGCTGGGCCAGCGGGCTTTGTGTGTCGTCCTCGGCGGTACTGTTCCGCTCTGCGCCACTCCTCGACAGGCCCAAGACCCTACACCGGCGGCTCCACAAATGCGTGAGCCCAGACTTGCAAGTCACCACAGCTCGCCATCGAACCGCTCGAGGACCGCAGATGCGTCCTCAACGTCTTTCTGAGCCTTTTTTCTCATGTAATATATCGGGCAGTCCTTGCTCGTGCACAAGACGTCCTGGAACGCAGAGTCAACACACGACGGGACGCGGCATCAGAGTAGATACCTGATGCAAGGACCCTTGACATCGCTGACACTGCGTCCACAGTCTCGAGAATCGGACCTGCATCTGCGAGGCGGCGTTCACTTGCTTCGAATACAGTTCATGGATCCTCGGTCGGCAGTTGTTGCAAACAGCCCCGTCTGGTTTCTCCGTCAGATCTCAGAGCTCGAAGCGAGTAGAATAGGACCGACTAGGTATACTATTGTTCGACCGCAAGGCCGTTTTGCAACCAAGGCACGTTACTGTCTTGACGGCAAACTTCATGAGTCCCCCGACGGTGGGTGTTGCAATCGCGATCGAGCGAGTATGGTCGCCGCATACTAAAAGACGTCAGTCGCTGCAAACACGAGCCAAGACTCGGAAACGCACGTAGCGAATTTGCCTTTTCGCCTAGGATGGGCTCGAAGATTCTCATGAGAGGCTTCGAGAGCTGGTTCTCGAGATAGTATTTGGTATCGATAGGAATGTTGTTCTCGAGCACGTAAAGCGGGTCTTCAGATTTCTCATAGGCAGCAGCACCTACGAAGATAAAGATGCGTGAGCTCGAGTAGCGCGAGTGTGTCGGAGACCTACCTTTCATCCCTTTGACGATGACATATGCGACGCGATCACCAAGTGCCGGTGCAGACCCAGCGTCGCGTTGACGCATTCGTTCCGCGAGTTCTACGTGAGCCTGTTTCGCCGCGTAATCTGCTTTGGCAAGCGCTTTCGTGATCACGAGTTGCGACATGTCGATTTTATTTTGCAACAGATCAGATATCATCCGCTTCGTATAGCTAAAGTGAAAGTCAGCTTTGGGCGAGCGAACTTGACAGACAAGCACGCCGTACTCTTCTGCTCCCTTCACATCTCGATCAATGAGCATCTTGTGAAGACACGTCTCGATGACCGTCGAGACAAGTCGACAGTTGTCTCTTCGAACCGTCTGTTCGTAGTTGGTCGGACGAGCGCTGGCGCTTCGAGAGAGAAGTACGCACCTCGATACCCTTGGCGTCCATCTTGTCGTACTTTTCCGCCTTTGTCCAGTACAGTCCCGCGTAGCGCTTTTTGCTGATGAGCAAGTACGGAAAGTAGACTTTTTCGAATTCGAGATTGATCGGTTTGACGAACTTGGCCGTCACAAAGGTCGCAGCTTGGGCCCCTGCTTGCATTCAGCATGGCGAGAACGAAGTTGCAAAAACACCCACCAAGCTCCATCACAGTCTTCAAGTCCGAAGGCCCGAATTTGACCATGACGGAATCCGTGTCACCGTAGATTACTTCGGCGTTATGGCTGTGACCATTTGCTAATGAGAACTCGGCTTCTACTTCCTGACAGCGGATATGAAGTGAGCTACGTCGTAAGAGCTACCGGCAAAGATCGAACCTGCTTCGTCTTCTCGATCATTTGGCGACCGTACGCAGTCACGCTGGACGAGATCGCAAGACAGGGCAGCTTCCCGATCGTCGCGCCAGTAAATCCGTAGACAGAGTTGGCGCTTATCTGCATCGCAGTCAGTCTCGCGCAGATCAATAATCGCGTCCAGTCTCACCTTGAGGGCTAACTGGCGACCATCCAGCACTGCTCTCCTAAAAGGGTCCGTTTCTTTCTTGAGATCGGCTTTTGCACGCTTTCTGGCAGAAATGAGGTCCTCCAGCACGCTGGGCAACAATCCCTTCCGTTTCGTCTTGGTGACGAAAAAGTCTATGAACGATGGCGATCAGTGTGCGGGTGAACGTAAGTCATGGGCCCTACCGTTATTCGGGGTCTGGATATAATCAACGTCTTTGATGAGCCCGAGTCGGTCGATGGTCGGCTTGTCCAACAGTGTTGTATAACAAAGGTTATGCGCCATCATGATGGAGGGATACAGAGAACTGAAGTCGAGTGTCGCGATGGGCGAATCATAGTAGCCCTTTCTTGGCTCGATGACTGTTGCTCCCTCGTACTGCTCGTCCGAGCCTTGGACGCAAAGTTATCGGGCGAACTTACGTTTCACGTAGTCGCCTCAGTCTCACCTTCACTCTTGAACGCAGGCACGATATACCCTTCTTGATTTGCTCTTCGAAAGAGCTGAGAAAGTACCTTGATAGATTGCCCGCGAGAGAGCAAGAAGTTGAACGGAACGCCTGTAACGCGCGCCATTTCGATGTAGTTGACGAAACACATCAACTTGTCGAGTAGTCGTTGCGGCAGGTACGCGTCCTGAGCAAAATTGCATGTTTAGGCGGAAACCGTACGAGAACAGGGTGACTAACCTTCAAACAGTACACCGCTAACCGCCTTCGAGCCTCGGGTCCACTATTCTGCAACTCCGTGATGACTGAATGGTGCACATCTTCCTTCTGCTCGCCCAGGAACTGAGCACAGACGGAATTCAGCGTATAACTACGTAGCTTGTGTTCACGTTGCATGAACTGAAGCACGTCGAGCTGCAGGCGGCCGTCAAGGACGGTCTCCTTCGAGTCACGTTGCCCGTAAGCCTTCGAAGAGAAGTGAGTATCCTTCACTTGCGCCTTGACGCCTTGACGGTTGAGCTGTCATCCAAAGACAACGAAATATGACAACTAGAATCCGAAACGTACCTCTTAGTCTCCCGAGAAGGGTGAATTTGCTAGCTTTCAAATGCTTTGCTCTATCCATAAGGTACGGCCAGTCGAAGTTTGCGACGTTGTATCCAATGACGACATCCGGATCCACCTGTTCGATGAAGTCCCGCCAAGCGAGAAGGAGCTTGGCTTCGTCATCAAAGGAAAGCACTTGGGACCCGACGATGTGTGAACAGCTGTTGAGCGTGAACACATTCCGGATGAACGGCTGCGTTTCGCCTGATGGGCGTTAGCCTCATCAAGCGGGAGCAAGGGCGAACACTACCTTGGCGCGTCACCATGTTGGCGATTTGAATGATCGGATCGACGGTGGCCTCGGGAAATATACCCTTTCGTCCTGCACACTCGATGTCGAAACTGAGTATGCGCAGCGGCGCAATCTTTTGCCAGTCCCCTTCAGGAGCGTGTGAAACAAACACGTTCCATCTTCCAGGTGCATTCAATAAATGGAAGACCCGCGAATTGCATGTCGTCGCACCTCATACTAAGCTCGATTTGACACGCAGACCGTTTTGCTTCTTCGGAAACGAGTTTGTACTTTCCTGCGGGTATTTCGATCCAGTTCATTCCTACGACCTGAAGACAGACATGAACGCGCGGATCTGTATCTCGCGAGACGGCGAGAACCGACCTTGGTATCGATCATGAACCGGAGTATATAGGGAATGTTGCTCTCGTACGTCGCATATTCTTGGCCGAGCACGAAGAAATCTCGAAAGGCGATTTCGCCGCGTTCGAACACGCGTAATCACTGCGAGTCAGTACGAGCATGTCGCGTCGCGCTGGAGACGACTCATCTCGAACTTTGGGTAGTATCCTCGGCTCCTGCACGGTCAACTTCATGAACGGCAGCCAGTCGTCTCCCAGATAACCCCACAGAGTGCGTTTCTTGACGATCTCGATGTCGAGAACGAAGTGGCCTCCCGCGCATTTCTGGCAGAGGGCATCGTAGCGCGTCAACTCGAAACGCCTGATCACTCACGTTCAACGCGTCTATGAAGGCGCCAACGTCGGTATCGTCGAAGCCGCGTGGAACGGAAACGTAGAAATAGGGCATGAAGTGCGTAACGTTCGCGAGGACGCTGTGCCCGGCCTAGCGCGTTTCGCAGTTGAGCACCATCTCCAAAAAAACCCTCGACGAGACGAAGCGCACCTCGGTGACGCCGAACATGCGCAACATCGTATACCCGGTGTTAGGATCCGTCGCGTTCTCGACGTCTACCTGTTGAAAGACTAGCGGAGCTCAGTTCGAGGTCAACGGGAAACGACGGGAAACGACACACCGATCGAGTCCGTCCGCGGGTTGATAGGTTTGAGCGACGGGCGCGACCAGCAGTCGGCGCCACCTTCCGAGGCTAAACACGACCAGGTCAGCTCGGAGAACGCGACGCGGACGATCTGGTGGACTCGCATGACCCATTTGCATTGTTCTGACTGAGCTGTTCGAGCACGTCCGCAAAGGACGAGTTCTGCGTGCTCTTCTGAGAGCCAGCGGGGGCGAGTTTGCGTCGCTTCGCCGCAGGCTCGGCGGGTGATTCCGTTTTCGTTCTGTCGGTCCGATTCCACGTGAGTACTCTGACTCGGAAATCCGACGGTTTGGCTACCTGGATGCACCGTTGAGCTTCGGGGTGGGCATGACGGAACAGTGCTGGTGCTGGATGTCACGGTCGCGGGTCACGAGAACGCGTCTCGGTCACGGTGGTCGAATTTGTCTCGTTTCCATTCTAGGACAAGCCCCTGTGATTGCGGAGACAGAGATAACCCAGTAAACATTGTACACTAATATCCCTCTCAAAACATTCCACGAAACGAAACGAAACTACACGGAGCGTCCGCGTCAAAACACCCCCACGACACTCGCGGGCGGCGTCCCAATCGCCTTGCCCGGCACGACCCGCGCAGACAACACGTCCAGGAACCGTCTCCATCGCTCGTCGGCCGACTTCACCACCTCGAGTTCGGCCAACTGCGCCCGCGTGGGATGATGCGCGTGGAGGACGATCAGATATTCGGACATGTCCCCTCGCTGCTTGATCTCCAGCGTGTTGTTTCCCAACTTCATCAGGGACGAGACGTCAACACATTGATCGGGAGTCAGCTACGGCAGTCAGGAACGTGTCTCAGTATCACATAGGGAGGACGATCTACAACACGTACGAAGAGCGGAGGGGAGAGCGTGATCATGGTATGTCGCGTCCCGTCGTCGACGTACAGAGACATCCGGTTCGAACGCGGCCACGAACACGACAATTGTGACACCAACGTTTCCATGTCAAATTTATCATTGGCCTTTTCGAAGAATTCAGGGATGCAGTAACATCCCAATGTCATGCAAACACCCTGCGATGCTTCGCTGTCGCGTTGACACGTCAGGTTCGCTCGACGATCGGGCAAGCTACCACGTACGACGGATGAGATCGCCGGTTTATCCACTTCGATATCTTGGCAAATACACCCTCCTCCAGAGTGAGGTCGATCTCGTGGCTATAAGTGAATGGCTTCCCCTGCGTACTAAGAATAATTGTCATCTCGCCATCGAATCGTCGTCGGTCTGCATCCATCGTTGATTGTTCTGAATGACCAGAGGGTATTCGCGAGATATTGAATGTCAAGTCCAGAGGTGGTTCCCAGGCGCTCACGAGAGGGGGAAGAATTGGGCTCTCGAGCTGTAACGCTTGCGGAGATAGTGCGGATTCGGGGTGACGGTGAGCTTCGGATGAACTCGAATCTAAAGCAAGAACATCTGTCCCGGTCACAGGAGGTGGTATAGACGAAATGGGGAACAGAGAAGAGCCACCATTGGGGAATGGCGCTTGGGTCGAGGGAGATCCTTGGTACGTCTGAGGTATTGCTGGTTGTTGAATAGGTGTTCCATTGAGCGACGTAGCCAACCGTTGCGGGACTGGCAACGGCGAAATCTGTTGCGTGTTGTGAGCTTCTGCTGTTGCCACAGATCGAGCATCGGAGTGCACTCTGTCCGGGGATAATTGTTCCATAATGTCATGCGCGGAAATGACTTCAGCGTTGGATCTCGTTCCCTCGGCGGACGGCTCGCGAGGTGATACACCAGATCCCGTGGTTTGAACAATCCGGCGGGGTAGGCGACGGGATGGTACCATGCGAAATGTCTTCTTCCTCGACGGCGAGGACTGTTCAGGAACATGGGGCGCGTCAGACGCCGAAGATTCGTCTGCTTTGAAGGTGTCTTCGTTACCCTTGGCGGATGCCTGATTAGTCTTGAACCAATCGAGATCGCGAGCGACAAGAGCCTCAGACAACTCGGCTCTACGTGCACGTTTGGGCTGAGGCCTGAATGGTATCACCGTCGAGCTGCTTCCGCCCTGTTCCTGTAAGATATCCATGACAGGCGAAGCAAGAGGCGGGCCTGAGTCCATTTGGCCTGGCGCTACCTCGGTAATGTCACATGTCTCTAGTCGAATAGAGCTATCCGAAGCTGCCCTGAGAGCCAGCGTCAAGGAAGGGGTGGGTTGAAATGGCGAAATCGGTTTTGAAGGACTAGGAACTGGAGGAACTGCAGAAGCGATCACCGGTTGCGACTGGACATCAACCGGTGGAACGGAGGTCAGCGACGGAGAGCTAGTTGGAATAAAATTACATGCGTAGAAGCCACATGGTGAATCCAGTTGATCGGGAGTCGCAAAGAAAACCAACTTACCTGGCAGTGAGCATTCCTTGGGATGGCCTATTGCTGCGGGTGATCCTCTGGGCCACCGTAGAAAGGGATTGCTCAGTGTCCATAATTACCCGCTGTAATCTCGCTGCGCAGGAACGATCAGCCATAGATAGACTCGAGAGGGAATAACTAACCCTGGAGTTCATTTTCGAGAAACTGTTTTCTGAAAGGGATGACTGCCTGAACTAGTAGCCGCAGTTGTTCTGCGAATTCTGCGAAGGCCTGGTGATGCGCGAACGTGTCCACGAAAGCCGAAAGAGCAATCTGAGTGTCGAAAGAGATGTCCACTGACGATCGATGGAGAATCGAGGATGCCTCACCTCGAGAAGTTCGACGATCTGGCGGAGGACACGTTGGGGTCGCGTGCGTAGTGGTGAGGAGGCTCCTTACCTTGGGGCGAGCAGCTAGATAGTACGCCTTCTCTGAACTAAGCCAGACAGCGAGTTTACGAGCAGTGCCGGTGAAATCCTTGGGGTCCTTGGATGCAAGGCGTTTGGCAAAGACAGGGAAAGCCTTTTCATTCGCGACGATGGCTGCGCTCTGGGCGGATTTCATGGCCTCGTGGTCAGGATGGAACTCGGAAGTCGAGGAACCTTGGAAAAAAACTGTTAGACGGGTGACGAAGGTTCGGTTGCGGACTAGCCACCTTGAGCCGCGGGCTGCATGTTGGTTTGAGGTAATCGTCTGGAAGCCCATCACGTGGGAGCGTCGGGACAAGTACTGACACCGACTTCAAAAGTTCAACTGGTCTCACATTGAAAGGCCGCCTCACATGACGAGCGCAGGAGTCTGACGTTCGGTGAGACTCGTCTGATGATGACCTTGTAAATGCCTTGGAACAACGTTCCTTGAAAGTTCCGGTCTGGATATCCGTTTTACGACCAATTTAGTTGCTAGACTGATAGGCTGATCCATTTTGCAGTAGAGTGTCGGCGTTGGCACTGATCTGGTGATATCTACTAGCAGCTATTGGTAACCCCTCTGGGGCTTGCTGGCCGTACAAGTGAAGACTTGTCTATTTCCGACGACTGTCCCGAGTGTACCGTCTACCCATCTAGTCGCACGCCTGCGTAGACAAACATATGCTAGCCATCGATCACCACACCACAGGTCGTCTTCCGCGACCACGTCACAACCACTCGACGGTTGCGGGAGGCTTGGAGGAGATGTCGTACGTGACGCGGTTTACGCCCTGGACTTCGTTCGTAATACGCGAAGAGATCCGCTTCAAGACCTCAGCCGGGAAGACATACCTATGCGTCAAGAGCAGCAAGTCGAATGAGCCCTCATAGACTGCCAACAACAGAGGGAGATGAAACGTACCAATCAGCCGTCATGAAGTCTTCGGACTGCACCGCACGCAAAGCAATGACCTACATTTACCACATCGGATCGAGGAAGCGACACAGGTAGCACGAGGAGGAGACTTACTTGTTCATACGTGCGTTTGTCGCCCATAACTCCGACCGCCTTGACCGGAAGGAGGACCGCGAATGCCTGGCTGATGTGATGGTACAGCTTCGCTTTGCGAATCTCTTCGATGTAGATGTGGTCTGCCTGCTGCAAAGTCTTCACTTGCTCGCGCGTGACGGGTCCAAGGATCCGAATGGCAAGGCCGGGTCCAGGGAAGGGGTGACGTTGAACCAGCGGCGCAGGGATGGATAGCAAGCGACCCAACGCACGAACTTCATCTACAACGGAAGGTTCGTTATCGCGCTTCGCACCTCAGCGATATAATATGAACTCACCCTTGAACAGCTCCCGCAGCGGTTCGATGAGTTTCAACTTCATGTCCTTCAACAATCCGCCGACGTTATGGTGCGTCTTGATCGTGGCGCTCGGACCCTTGAAGCTGATACTCTCGATGACATCCGGGTAGAGCGTTCCTTGCAGCAGCCATTCGACTAAACCTTTAGCCTCACCCCCTTGTTTTTCCTCTTCCTCTGCTGCTGCTTCGATCTTGGCTGCTTCTGCCTCGAAAACGTGAATGAACGTGTTCCCGATAATTTTGCGCTTCTGTTCTGGGTCTTCAACGCCATCGAGGCGCGAGAGGAAGAGATCGGACGCATCAATGACGGTGAGATTGACACCGAGATCTCTGTTGAGCATCTCATGGACCTGCTTAGCCTCATTGAGGCGAAGGACACCATTGTCGACCATGATGGCGCGGAAGCTAGATTCGAACAAGTCGGTCAGCCTGCTAGTCATGCGTCTGCAGTCAACACGTGCCGATCACCAATAGCTTCATGCATGAGCTTGGCAGCGACAGTGCTGTCGACGCCCCCGCTGACGGCCCCAATAACGCGCCCTTTCTGCCCACAGATCTCTCTAATGCGCGATATCTCCTTTCCGATGAACTCTTCCTTGAGGGATAATCAGCGAC
This sequence comes from Strobilomyces dryophilus, assembly GCA_038089955.1. Classification (NCBI taxonomy): domain Eukaryota; kingdom Fungi; phylum Basidiomycota; class Agaricomycetes; order Boletales; family Boletaceae; genus Strobilomyces; species Strobilomyces dryophilus. Next base: position 35,708 of record JBBPLT010000110.1, read on the forward strand.
GATCTAAAACTGCTTCCGATCTCATGGATAGAAAGAGACTGACCATCGTCCAGTTTGCCCTGCACCCGCAGATATTGAGGACAAAGCGGGCCAACACCACCTTTCCCTTCGGGCTGTGGGTGACTTCTGGGTGGAACTGGATTCCGTAGATCGACTTGGTGTTGTGAGCGACGGCGGCGAAAGGGGCCGTCTCCGTACGACCTATGACGTGGAAGTCCTGAGGAAGACCTTGCAGTTGGTCTCCGTGGGACATCCAGACCTAGCTCGAGCTGACGATCAGAGAGCGACGACCAACGTTGGCGAGGGGACGCGCGTACCACCATCTCGTCGCCAAGATCTTCGAAGAGCGCGTCGACGGATCCCTGACCGAACCGGACTATCTGAACGGTGGCATGGCCGTACTCGCGATGATCACAGTTCGCGACTTGACCTTGGAGGTTCCACGCGATCTCCTGTCACGTCGTGGGCGTGATGCATGGTGAGGGGCGTCCAGTAAAGGAGGACGAACCTGCAGTCCATAGCAGATGCCAAGAATCGGGACGCCCAGTTCGAAGATGGCAGGATCTGCGTGTGGCGCGTCGGAGTCGTACACGGAGTAGGGTGATCCCGAGAGAATGATGCCTGTGGCAGATCCCCGGATGAGTGTCTTCGCCGTGAATCACCGTATCAAGTATACCTTTTGGCTTGAAATGGACGTCCTTGAGGAGTGTCGTGCAGGGCATCAACTCGGCATAGACCTTCAGTTCACGACATCTCCTGGTGATGAGATGGCTGTACTGATGAGATTGGGGTTTGGTCGTCCGAGTCCGATGAAGATGAGGAATTGCAGACCTGCGACCCAAAATCTAAGATCAGGATGGTGTCGAACTGGTCGTGGATCTCTGCCATCCTGCGCGACGGATTGACGATGGTTGGGAGAGACGTTGCAGTGATGCGATCTCGTCCGACAAGTAGACCTTACGTAAAGGACAGGACCTGTAGGACCCGTGTCAGGCCCTAGATGTGGCAGGTAACATCCCATCGATCGATTTCCGATCATGAAAACACTTGAACTGATTCTCAAGACATCGACATGAAACAAATTCAATGGCAGTGCCTCATCTATGAAACGCGAAGTTCACCACCATCCATGCCTCAATCCCCCACGACTCAGGTTCGCTCGTGAGGCTTAACCCACAGCGGGAGCTGAGCACCACCCTTCATATCGCTCAAAAGGACAGGTCGTTGCACGGGTATCATCGTCAACTTTCTGCCGACGTCGCTAGCTGGCACGGCACGCTCGAACTCGAACGCGCGCAAGAGCGTGAACAGCAGCATCTTCATTCTACGATCGAGCGGGACGGCATCTCAGGCTTCAGCGCGGGATCGGCGTAGCGCTGGGCGAGAGGAGACTCACTCGACGAGGGCGAACCGGTACCCGATGCATGCTCTGGGGCCGGCGATGAAGGTCATGAGATGGCTCCATACACCTGGAATCTGTGAGACCGCCTCAGGAATGTTCTGCCATCTTTCCGGTCTACACAGCGAATGGCGAACTGAGCGAACGCAAGCCACCAGATCAACTGCAACGTACTTGAATTCGCGCGCATCGGGTCCCCACAACTCTTCCGACCGGTTGATGGCCAGGATGGGGATGAAGACCGGGTCGCCTTCACGGATGCTGTTCGGTGATATGAGAAGATGCTCGACTGAAACGCGCTGCCATACCTGATAGAATGGTGCGTGATTCCGTGTTTGTCTGTGTATGGCTTGTCGACGGGCACGACGTCATCCTTCATCGCAATCCGTTCGATGGATGGGAGGGGCGGATGCACTCGGAGTGTCTCTCTCACAACAGCATCGAGGTAAGGAAGGGCCATTAGCTCATCCATCGATAGAACTTCCGTGTCTACAGAAAGGAGTTCTTCACGGAGTTTCGTCTGAATTCCAGGTGTGGTCGTCATTGCGTAGAGTGCCCAGGTGACCGCGATACTATTGCGAGGCCATCAACCTCCGAGATGCTTCGCAAAGGGGTGTATCATACCTAGTAGTCTCGTGCCCGGCAATCAAGAACGTAGGAAACTCTGTGGGAGAGCGCGTCGTATACTCTGATCGCGGGTGGGAGGGGACTTACGAGCCAACACATCGTCGTCAGGTAATCTTTGACTTTCTGGGATGTCGCTAGCCATGTTTGCCTTGACCAACAGCGATAACAAGTCTCGACCACGCAGGGTGCTCTTTTCTACTTGCCCACCTTCCGTTGCACCTTCAAGGGCTGCTACTTTAGCTTCCGATACGAGTTTCTCGCCAATACGCGTCACCGTGCGTCGCGCAATCTCGAGTTGGCGTGCACGATCTGTAGGCTGTTATATGGAGTTAGTCCGAGTCGTAGTTTCGAAACAAGGTGTACGTGATACTGACGAGGAGACGAAGAAGCGGGATCCACGCTTGTAGAATGGTGAACATATTCTGTGTTCGACCTGGGGCGAACATGGTCGTGTAAGCCTCATACAGCTCGTTCGGTTTTGCGTTTACGTTCAACGAATCGAAGTCATAATTGAAACCTGAGAAGTCAGCGGCGTCGCCCACAAAGTGACAGCCAGTAAAAGCTCACCTGCGAGACCAATGATGTCCAGTGTCGTTTTGTTCAGCCACGCCAAAATATCGAGGCGGGCACCCGCGGTTGATGTAGCAGGATCTTTTGCAATCTCAGCGGACAACACATCACGGAGCTGTGTTGGGACGATGAGTGGCCCATCTGCGGAAAAAGATCGGAAGGTCACTTACTTGGACAGCCTTTGCATGAATGATATCTGTTAGGGCCCGAATTTGAGATGGTCCAAATGCAGGGTTCTGGATGCTGATTCGATGACCTAGAAAATGCAACGAGTGAATTGGACTCACCATTGCGCGTCTCTGCGTAGGCAAGTATTCGTTAGTGTTGACAAATGAGAAGAACAAATAGACGCGGACCTGCTGACGGTGCTCAGCGCCTTCGGCAAAAAGGACCCCTGCAATTAGCATATCAGCTGGTGCGGGTGAAGATACACGAGGAAGCGACCCACCTTTTCCAAAGATCTTGGATATGTCATACCTGTCCTGTGATGGCTTTTGGTAGTTGTTAGAGTGGCTGAAGAAATAGTTGAGGGCCCGCGTGTCCATAGTAAAAAGCCGGTTTCTCTAGAAATGCAACCGCTAAGTATTGTGGATGACAGGTGGAGGGTACGGCGCACATAGAATAACCCTCTGTACGTCAGCGTACTCCCGTACTCCTTCACCCATTTTTCGTGGAGCACAGAGTTTTCCTGGCAACGAGGGTCTCAATCTAATGAATATGTCCGTGCACCAGAGTGAGACGACGTACAACATTCCAAATGTCTCGCATGTTACCATAGATCCAACTCGTCGCCTTGGGACCGCGGAGGTTGTGTATGGGGGGCATCCATTGCCGATACGCGAACCGGAAGAGTCTCCAAAGTCCCAAGGCAACTACGGAGCTGAACGCAGAGAGTATAAGTTTTCTGTCTGTGATCATGTGGACGAGTGAAGGAGATAAGGTGGCGATCTGTACAAGGTTCTAACTGGTGACGGTGAGATGAGTGCTAGAGTCGCCTTTTACGCACTTATATAGGACAATCATTTACTAGCCAGAAGCATCAAAAGCTCCGAGGAAGACAAAGTTACTCATCCGCCCTGAACAACCCATCACCGTCTGCTCTTCGCACGTACATCGCACCGTGAGTGATCACCCTGGAGTCAACTATGTGCGAATGTATACGTAACGACCTCACTTACCTGTGAGCGTCGCCACGGATGGCCATCACAAACATTGTCTATGCACGGTCATATGCCGAGAGTCCCCGGGTTATGTACCCTTAGCTTACGAATGGAAGACCAAGTTCGCCGGGTGAGAACGGTTACCTCACTGCTTAATCAACACGGCTTCTTGATCAGGGCAGGTCGATTTATAAGTATGACCGGAAGAATCAGTTAGAGATCAGGTGATGTTTGGAGATGAAACGGAGTGAATCTCACGAGCTCGTGGCCACTATGTATGCACGCCAGCTTTGGGCGGATCGCAGCACACAACGTACATTTTGCATACTACAAATTTCTCAATAGGCCCCTGTACTCGGTAATCATATGGACCACATCTACATCCAGCTCGCTTTCACCCGGCAAGGTTCGATCCACGTGCCATCGGAAAATAGTCGGGGGGATGTAGTATACCCCGCGCACTGAGGGGGTTCAAGAACTTGTTGAAACACTCGGCTGGTGCCATCCTATACACGGTTCAAACGTTCACAGGGCCGGCTACCTCTAGGCTGGTCACACGGTCACATTGCGGTCACGTTATTTCCCGCTTACTACCACGGTATTCGGCTCGGATCTCTTCCATGCAAAGAGTACTTACACCTCGGGCACGGTCGAGTATGTTTGTACGAATTAGTGTACAACAAATTCCGCCTGAGAAACAATGCTTAGTTGACAGTAAATATTTAAAAACATATTTAGAAATGTGCTACACTCGGTTTGATAATCCGAGTTTGA
>JBBPLT010000110.1:40246-67418 GCA_038089955.1 Strobilomyces dryophilus
GAACAGATTCCGCCTCAGTTACTAAAAAATATTATTAGTAACTAGGTAACTAAAGATAAGTTCCCAAAACTGAGGCGGAATCCGTTTATGAAATAAATTTGATGGTCATATTTAGGAACAATTGGGAGAATAAGCACCTGCATCATGCCCAAACTCGGATTATCAAACCGAGTTTAGCACATTTCTAAATATGTTTTTAAATATATATTGTCAACTGAGCTTTGTTTCCCAGGCGGAATTTGTTGTGCACTAATTCGTACAAACATACTCGACCATACCCGAGGTGTTATGATGCATCGAAAGTAAATTGGAGCGTGAGAAGCTATGTAACAGCCAGAAAAGTCAAGAACGCAGGTCATTGATGCAAGTAAACGACGATGTCACATGTAGGTATCCCCCACGTACATATTTTGAGTATTTGATGATGGCGGAATTTCGCACTACGGGGAATATGAAAACGTCAAACCGCTGCTTGAGGGTACCCGGGTCTAGTAAGGTATACGTCGTTCTTGAAAACCGCCCAGTCGTTGCTCGAGAAACGCGACCGATCCGACGCTGTTGGGTATCGTGATTTGGAATCGGCCCAGTCGGACTTCCAGCTGTCCCAGGCACCCGGAGACGGCGGGGTGCGCGCATGCTCGTTGATATAGGCCACGAGCTGCTCATCGCCCGCGTCGTTAACCACGTTAGACTCCTGCTTCTCCGTCGCGCTGTCATCTACATTGCGCCACTCGTGGATATACTCGATCCAGTCGGTATTGTCGTCCACTACTGTGTCATCAGTGACGGACTCGTCGTCTTCAGAAGATTGGAAGGGATGAATGGGTCGTTGCTGTCCTCCAGTATATCCACCTCCCGAGGTCTGACTGTCCTGATCCTGAGACTTTGTTCCGCTTCTGAGACCCTTGCGTCTTGGACGAGCCCTGCCCTGCGAAGCATCATCTTGGCCCGCTTCGGATCGGGAGTCAGACCTGTTTGACGTTCCGGTGGGGTTGAAGTGATCGGGAACTTTTACATTCATCCATGCATCGTATAGGTTTTGTACGATGGCCATCATCGAGGCCGCATGGGGTGCGAGCGTCACCACCCGAGTTAGGGAGACGATCATATTCGTGACGATGGATGATTCCGAGTGAACCAGTTTGCTTCCAGTGTTGAAGATGACGTAGTGTGGCAGAATATGACTCTGAAGAGGTCCGAGTCTCGGGAAGGGTGGAAAATGAGTCTCGTGCTCCTGCTGCGCCAGCTCCAGCTCCTGGCCATCTGGGCCATTGACGAGCGCGAAACGGCAGATTGGCTCTTGCAATGCCGGCTTTGGAAGAACGTAATAATTGTAAGTCCGAGGCGGTTCCAAGAAGAGCTAAGTTGAACCATCAGTCGACATCCCGAGCGACGCAAGAATCACAAGACCTCTGCTAGATTGCTCGTGGCCTGCTTGTCTTTCAGGTATATTTTGTCCAGTTCTTGCAGGACTTCCAGTTCTGGAATCAAGACCCATTCTCCTTTGTCGAACAGGAAATGCCAGTCTGCTCGCACTACAACAAGAGTCAAAGAATCAGACTTTGGAATGAAAGTGATACGCACGGTGTGTCAAATTATGGGGCGTGTGGGGGTCGAATTTATCATAACCTATCTCCCAGAGGTACTCTAATCTGTGAAGCTTCAAGAAGATTCAGGTCAGTATATCTGTCACGTGCGAGGTAGCTAGACGGACCGTTTCATCGTCGGTAGCGATAGCTATGACGTGACACAACTGGACTGCGCTCTGCCTGTTGGTAAGGAGACAACGACCATGGTTGGGATCGGCCTCGAGTGCATCGGCTCTCTGCTCCTTGCTAATAGACATGGTGATTCTCCGGGTTTGGCGCGTGGCGCCTGTACGCTGCTCCTCTCGTGGTGTTCGCGGATTGGCCCTGCCTGAGCCTTCGACGCCAAGATCCCCGGCTCCTTCTTCTGGGAGGGTACCTAGCGTGGGAGCACGCGAACGTGATTCTTGCGAACGAGTTCTCATATCTGAGGGGGAGGATGGTCGTTGGGAGTCAGAGGTGTTCCCGGGTTGGACGTTTATATCTGCCACGCCTGCTGTGTCCACCTCCATGCGGTGCTCTTCCACTTGACTTGTCCATGCCGAATCCAACGTCGATTGTTCTCCCATCTTGGTTGTTTTGATGACCAAAAAGGGTATGTGGTGGGCGGCTCCGTGGCCGCTCGGTACATATGTCGCTTACCGCAATTAGCCGTAGACAGACTCTGGGTGGAAGAACCCTGCACGCACTCTCGTTCCTCGACCGATGTCCGGGACAGCTGTTCATGAAATGTGTGAGTTAGAATGGCTTTATAGATCATCAGGTTCCTGACTGATTCGCACTCCGACTCACGTCTCAGCAATCGCCGACCGAGTCAAGAGCGATGGGCATTTAGTTTTCATCGCTGCAAGTGCGCACACTAGTGAACTGGGTTCGGCTTGACGTCATTTTCCCTTCGCTTCGCGCCGGAGACCACAGGTTTTTAGTAACTTTTTATGACCTCTCATAACCACCCTTCAAGGTCTCTGTTTATCGTTTATTGTCCTTCTTCTTCTTGCCTAATCTATCAGAACCCTGAAATTTCTAGCTGTTCAGCCGCGTGTCATGCTCATTCACCGTCAGCGTCTTGTGGCGTTAGTCTCGGCGGCACGCTCCGCTCAGCAGGCCATCAAGGTTAGTGATGATTCGCAATTTCTTCGTCGATCTACATGCGTATATGGTTCGTGATTTTTTTGTGAGTCTGACTCGCCACCAAGAGGCTCTTGACATTCATTAATTCCAATGCATGCACTCGTTGGCGCGCGCGATTACGCGGTGTTAATCGTCGCTGCACCATCTCCACTGGAGTTGGGCCATTGGTGTGGAGCCCGCCTCCTAAAAGTAGGCCATCGATATCCCGGATGGTATGCATGATACAACGTGCTTTCATCCTCTGTTATCTACTTCAGCGAGATTGGTGCCTGAGGCATGCAGTGTTTTTGCGACCTTTTCAACTCAAGTTAGTCCAATTGGGGCGCAATTTTCCTCTCTTGATACGTACGTCGTCCACCCCGTAACTGAATATATATACACATACACTTTATATTTGTGGCTAGGTATGAGATCCGGTGTGCCTCGGTTCCACCGATCTGAGAGGGGTGGTGACGTCGATATTTCGATGGATAAACGCCAAGTAGCTTGTTCCTCAATTCGCCAACCGTGGCATATCCCGCGTTGCTACAGACCGTCCTTCAGGGCCGTCACGCTGCAACGCGGTATCAATAGCGACACGCAAATGACGCCACGGAAGCTGAGAAGACCCGGCTGAGGTCTCCCGCTGGTCAAAGAAGATACGGTTGTTGACCGGTGGCAATTCAGTAGCTTCGGCAAGCCACAACAGCAGTTCCCAGCTGGACACCCGTCGGATTGTCCACCGCATCGCAGCCTGCCCCACCTCCAATGCAAGGAGCGGCACCCGGCCACTCTCTGCAACGGCAGCTGTCCATCACCTCTCCAGACTCGCGGACAACGTTAACTCAGGTCATGGATCACAAGTAGCCCCTTCCGTTGCCGTCATCGCTTTCTTGCCGTCGCTGGCTGTTGGTTATAGTGACCAAGCATTGGCGAGCAATGGGGTGTGAGGTATACCGATTTTTATGAGTAGTAACTTTTTGGAGTAACATCATGGACAGGTATCGGTAACCTATACAACCGGTTACCCCCCTGTATGTAACTCGTGTTTCACGTCCCGAGTCGTGCTTTCTTCGCTTACTCTCGATCGGTGATTGTGATGCCGACCATCATGCCTTCACGGAATGTCATCGGTGGACGGATGAATTTATGCTCCGAGTCTCAGATATAGAGCTAGATGAAGTATAGTTCGGTGAGACGATTCTAGGCCCGACGGCTGCCAATTCCACGATACATATGATCACCTTTATACTTATTACTCTCTAATAAGTCAGGGTAGGGCCCCAGTAACACATACCTTCTTCTGGCGTGTCTCAAGGGGTATGTGTTAGGAGAGCGCCATCGACTGTACCACCAGAAGGCTGATCGAAGTTGATCGAGTGTCTGCGGAACAGCTGTGCAACACCGCACGTCAACACGAGGTCGTTTCTGCGCCATAGTATGACGCAAGTCGGGTGGGGCACTAACGTTATATTCCAGTGCAGCGCCCATCACCGTGGCCATATGTAGCCTACTCACCCAGTGCGCACAGCAAAATGGCCAACTACATAAATGTTGAATAACCGCACGCCAAGCTCGATACAAGTTTCTCTCATATCACGAGATGAGAGCGTTCTCAGCGCTTGCGCTTCTCTGTATGCTCGTGGGCCCGTCCCGCAGCGTGTCAAGCTCAGGATGTCTCTGCACCAGCGACCAACCCTGCTGGCCTTCCGCGGCCACCTTCTCCCAACTCGAATCTCAACTGTCACAACCCCTCATATACCCCGTTCCCACCGCCTCCCCGTGTTACCCCCCCTCGCACCCGTCTGGAAACTGCACCGACGTCAACGTGAACTTTGGCGACGGTAATTGGCGCGCTTCCCATCCCGGCTCGCTGGAACTTGCCAACTTCGAGACGTACACGTTCCCAAACGGGACGATCGACGCGTGCTTCTTGAACACGACGATTACCGGCGTGTGCGGACAGGGACAGGTGCCTGCCATCGGCGTCGACGCACGCTCTGTGTCGGACGTCCAAGCGGCGATCAAGTTTGCCGTCGAGCATAGCTTGAAGTTGGTCGTCAAGAACACTGGGTGAGTCACTCGCGTATACGTGTCGCGGTCCGTGACTGACGGACGACCGTTCGTAGCCATGATTTCGTGGGGCGGAGCACGGGCCGGGGCGCGTTCGTGGTGTGGACGCACAACATGAAGAACATCACGTACGACACCGCGTTCGTGCCGCAGGGCGCGCCGGGTAATGAGACATTCGAAGGTCGGTCTGTCGATCGAGAGACCTCGAATCTCGTTTACTGAAGCACGGATTCGTACAGCGGTGACGCTCGGTGCTGGAGTGCAGTGGCACGAGGCTTATGATGCGACCACCCAACGCGGTCATATGATAGTCGGCGGCATCAGTGCTGGAGGCTCTGTCGGTGCTGCTGGTGGATGGTTGACAGGCGGAGGACATTCTTTCCTATCGCCTAGCTATGGCCTGGGTAAATGCCCAGTTCATCACCACTGATTGCCGAGTTGACCATCCCCCGAAGGTGTCGACAACACTTTGGAAATATCCGTCGTGCTTTCCACGGGCGAATATCTGACTACGAGCGAGCATCAGAATGCGGATCTTTTCTGGGCATTGCGCGGGGGCGGCGGGTCTACGTATGGCATCGTGACTTCCGTCACGTACCGCACGTACCCCGCAGTTCCGATACAGGTCTGGACATTCCAAGCAAACGTCACCAATTCCTCCGTACTCCCAGAACTGGTTGAAGGGCTCTTGCGTTATCAAGTCCAATTCACGGACGACGGTTGGGGCGGATACGGCGGGATTTCCAACCAAGGAGTCATTTTCGGCTTTCTTGCGCCGAATATGACCAACGAGACTGTCACCGCGACAACGCAGCCATGGCTCAACTTTTCGCAGTCCTTGGCTCCGTATGGGGTTGTGACTTCGAGCAACGTGTATTATATGTCTTGGAGTGATGTGATTGCTCAGCTCACAGCTCCTGCATCAGGAGACAGCGGGGGCTATGTATTAGTCTCGTCGCGCCTCCTCTCGCGGGGCACGATCGCCAACAATTCCACACAAGTCGCAAAGCTGCTAATTGACCTTGGCGTGAGTTTCAAGTGAGCAATCGTCACATTCGTCTCGTTTGCATGACTCACAGTAAGTCGTGCAGCATGATCGCAGGTGGAAAAGTGAACCAGTTGGGAGTTGATTCCGCTGGACTGAATCCTGCATGGCGAAGCGCGATCGTTGAGATGATCTACGGAACTTCCTGGGACGAGACCACCTCGTCTTCACAGATACAAAGCCTGATTCAGCAACTCCGTGGACAGATACAGCAGATGCATGATGCGACGCCTAACGACGGTGTTTACCTGAACGAGGTGCGTCGCTATTTCATATCCACCAGTCGAACACGCTGATACCGATACCTCGCGGCGTTCGAATAGGCAACTCCATTCGAGGTCGAATGGCAGAATGCATTTTTCGGGGCACATTATTCGACGTTGAAGAGCATCAAAGACAAGTATGACCCATATCGGTTGTTTGTCGTCACCGAAGGGGTTGGATCCGAAGACTGGAATGGAAACTTGACTTGTCGATCGTGACCACATATTGCTTAGTTATTTATGATGACGTTCTTCGTGGACATATCGTGTTATTTGTAGTGCCATGATGGCACTGAGCTCCCTCCTGGCGCTGTTAAAGTAATAATAAATCATTGACAATACCAATGGTGCATTAGTTTTGGAAGTCAGAGAGTGATAGGAATATACACATTACACGACTGAGGGCCAGCTGACTTGGTCGACATCCTCGACATTTCCCAGCGACGTTTCGACACCCGCCTCCCCTCTATCTCTACAGCTCGCACTCCGCAGACGCTCATCCCAGAGAAATATGCAACGTATCGAGCCCGTCTGCCTTGGCCGGGCGTGCCAGCGAAACCGTGCAATTCCCGAGTTTGCTAGCCACCTCCTGCCCAACGCCGCGCGACGCCAGCCACCGACCACGACCCCCATCGCGTTTCCCTTGCGTCAAGACGTCGACTCTGGCGTCCTTGACCATCTGCGGAAGTTCAGATTCCGCCAGGGCTGCGGCGACGTTGGTGAGGTTGAACTGTTCTCCCTTCCCGCGTCTGAAACATGCGACGAACGCCATCGCGAGCAAAAGGAAGACGAGGACCGTCGATGCTATGACGTGCGGTAGAGAGGACACGAAGATGTGTTGCACACTGGCGACACGACCTGGCACGTACGACGTGCCGAGCGAACCCGCCATGTAGGCTGAAACGGGTAATCAGGGTCCATTCCACTACAGTGTGGTACGGGGAGAACGTGCTCACGCTTCATAGACGACTTCACCATCTCGGTGTACCCTCGGGCAAGCTGATCCGTCGAGAGAGGCGTAAGGACCATGGTCGTGTTTTCAGAGTTCACGTTAAATGGGACGCTGTTCATTTGGTTACTTCCAAACATGAAATCGACTTGTGTCTGGGAACCAAGGCCAAGAAAAGCAGAGGATGCGGGACCAGAGTCTGTCGTGAGCGTGGACAACGAGTATGACAAGAGCAATGACGTTTGCGTCCAGTCGAGATTGCCTTGTCTGGAATGTTGCGATGCATGGGCAAGTGGCTGGACCTCCAATGACATCGATCCTTGTGTACGAACCTCGCGCGTTTCAATGGTAATGTTCGGTTTGCAAACCAGGAAGCCAATTTCATAGTCTGCGCCGACGGCACTAAAAGCCACCGACGGAACGTCGGTGAAGTTGACGAACAGGGAGACGATATCGATCGCCTCTTTCGTACAATTTGTAGATGTGCACTGGACAACAGACATCACCATCGCACCGTCCGAGGGTAGGCTGCCAGTCGTGGAGTTGACAACGGTGAGTATGGGGTCGTGTACATTGATCATGGTCACAGCAAGCGTTGTATACGTTGCTGTTTCACGATAACATCAACATCTGGTGTACGAGCTACATGAAAACACGTGTCCACGCACGGAAATAGGAACTCGGAACGGAAACCACTAGATCGACATCTTCAAGGAGAACAGATAATGCGTTGGATGGGACATCCGTGCTGTTCATGGTGACATTGAGGGAAGATGTAGTGATGTTCGGATTGGCCCAGGTGCAGTACGGATCGAGGGCAACGACGTCCGTCAACCACCGTGCGCTCACTGTGGAGTTGAGCCCGTTGGGCGTAGGGACGATAAAACCAGAGTAAACGTCCTGCGGGTCTTTCGAGACTGAAGCTGAGTATGTGAGATTCATTTCTCGCTCGGCCCAAACGATCGCCGCGGCGAATTTGGAATCAGGCGAGAAATCCGAAGGCAGCGGGGTTTGCCCTCCTGCTACTGGTCTGAACGGGTCGGTAAGACCGAGTGTGCGCACAAATGTTGAAAGCGACTTACTGGTAAAAGGCGAGCGGGGGTATAGCGCCAACAGAAAATGCCATGAGAGCACCATCTATGAGAATAGGCTGTATAGTCACTAAATGACAAGTTTTAGTTGAGTATAATAAGCCTCGAACCGCACTCTGCGCTTCACTCACGTGCGGCGGGTGCCAGAGTGGAGACTGCCCAAATAAACGCCGCCGCAATGAATGCCACTGTATAGTATAAAGAACAGCGTCGATTCACGATAACCAGGATCGATTCAAACAGACCGCAAGATGGGTTGGAGATGCCATTGACTGCATTCAATTCGACGCCACGGCTATTTTTTTTAATGGAAAGGAGACGGAAAAATTCTTCAGACTAGAACAGGTCAATATCATAAATGTCCGGAGTATACACGCACTCACCTGAAGCTCGCTTAGAAGACCTTTCAGCGGAAACAGAGCCAGACTGATAATAATGATATTGACGGTAGTTATCGCAGACCCAAGGTTGGCTGGTTATCGATAAGTCAGCGTCAGTAAAAGTTAGTAAAAATGAAATTCTTACTTAGTAACTGTGTCGTTACAGCAGGAGAAAATGCAGACACGTTGGCCGGTACCACTCGATAGTGTACCCCGTAGCAAAAGGCGAGATACGCAATGCTAATGGCGGGAGCGAAAAACGCAAGTGCCCATTGCCATACGGAAACGAGTATGGGTTCCTGCCTGGTCCGACAAGTTTCGACTGGAGATAGTAAAGAGACGGCAGACGTTGGGGTCTGCTCAAGGTCCTCGTCAGCACTACACATGCTCTGAGAACGATATAGATGCTTGGGGTCGGATATCGCAGGAGAACAATCACGATCGTCTGACTCTTGGTTGAGGAACTGAGCCATCTCTATGTCGGGCATCTAGCACGGCTCGGGATGGTAGAGGGGCTGGTATGTGAGAAACTTGAAAGGGAAGTCTTTTTAGATAAACTTTTCTTCGGAAGAGGACGTTGATTTGCCGAGATATCCTTACCTCCTGCATGGCTGTGGTCGAAGCTGATCCCGGAGAAATGGGACAGCAACCGGAACGTTGACCGTCGACATGTTGCATCATGGAGCGACCATAAGTAGTTCTTTGTCTTGTACCCTAAAGCGGTCAAAATGAGTTTGGCGTTGTTTTAGCGGCCCAAGTAGGCTCAATGTTTTCCGTCATCTCTTCAATTTGTGATCCCACTCCGAGTCATTTTCATGGATGATGAGATAAGCCGAAGATCCGTCGTCCGACCTCCGCACGTTTGTACAGCAAACGCCACTGGGTGTGGTCAATGGTTACCTCTTGAATGCTGAACCCTCGAAACTGAGCGCAAATCCAGCGCCCGCCAAGGAACCCTGCGGCTGGAGCCTCAGTAAGATCAGTTTCATCACAAGAAGCACCTACTACGGCGCACAGCAGTGCAACGTCGAAAGTAGATTCTGAAGCCGTGATTGGCCGCCAATTGTCCTGGACAACCAGATCTAACATGTTTGGTCAGGTATGTCCACTAACTCATGCAGCGCCCATAGTGTTGTTGTATGGATTTTGGTGATCTGATATATTGTTAACCCTTTCCTGTCAAGTACCCCCGGTCGACATGAGCAGTCACCTAGGTGACAGGGCAAAGGGCTGAAATGGCGATGTTGGCATTTCCGCTTAGGTTGTAGAATCAACGGGAATCTCGAGGCAAACTCGGAGAAGCCCTACCATAGAGGTATGTATTGAATTTCGTCGACGGCTACTTTAGACCATAGACGTCGAATCTAAACGCGAGAGCAAGAGTCATCCCCTTCTCACACTGTGCTTGAGACCATGTTAGAGTCGCTGTTTGTTATTGCACTATCGATCACTTTCGCCCGAGCCGATCCCAGTGAGTCATGGATTTAAAGGATGGGCATTTCTTTAATGCCGTCTTGAACAGCATGGGTTAGCCTCCCAATGAATGTTCCCTCTGGCATGTCGGACACGGTCTTTAACAGTCCGCTCGTTCCAACGCTATATGGGACACCACCGCAGCTAATCAACACCACTCTTGACCTCAACACCGCGAAGGTCGCGGTGTATTCAAGCAGCTGTGCTCTATGTGGTGGAAACACGTCATTTGACCCGTCCTTGTCCTCAACGTTCCAGGTGAATTTCATACACGTCTACCATCGGTGCCGTTCACAGGTTTCTACACTGTATAGCCGCTAAATCAGCCATGGCCATATAATACGGAGGCCTATCTCGGCAATATGGCCAGCGACGCGATGAGTTTTGGGGGTTTGCTATCATTGCCGCAGACCGAGTTTGGTTGGTTTCCGTTCATCATATTTTTCGCCACGACGAACGTCTAACCATTGCTACCAGGTCTGATCGACGCAGGCGGCGATAGCTCGTTGAGCTACCTGCTGTACAACGGGCGTCTGGGTATCTTTCCTGATCCCGTCAACACGACGGCTGCATCTGAGCATTTCTTATCTCAATTGTACACCAGAAATCAGCTTCTTAACCCGGTGATCGGGATGAGATTCGACCCGGTCAATCCCAAAATTACGATCGGAGCCTTGGATGAGAATGATTATCAAGGAGACTTGAATTGGGTACCGATTATCACGCCGAATAGCTCGTGGATCTTCCGAAACATATTCACCTTAGATGGTCTCAAGGGCTATAACGGTAGCTTTTTGCCGAATAGCTCTGCCACATATGCAACCATAGACTCACGTACGTGTCTTCAAGCCAGGAGATCGATGGCTTTAATTTCTGACCCTCAATCATGTCCTTCAATAGTGTTCGTCGGCGTCAGCTTGCCTGATCTCGACACTTACCTTGCGGATCCAGGGTATGCCGGTCCAATTAATTATACCATCCAACCCGAGACTGGAATTGTCGCATACGTCTGCAACTCGTCCGAGTACACTCCTTACGTGGCATTAAGTGCGACTATCAACGGCGTGGATTATCCCATGGATTCCACGGGAAATCTTTTGCGCACATTGTCTCCGCTCGCGCAGAAGGGCACTTGTTCTGTTGGACTTGCCGATATAGATACCTCAGAAGCTCATCTTAACTTAGGGCTACCGTTTTTGCGGAGTATTTATTTGTGAGTGGGCATCGTCCGGGAAGATATTTGCTCATCACGTCGTTTCCGATCATCCAGGGCGTACCGCTTCCCCACGGACTCGTGTCCTGGGTTCTATGGTTTTGGATTTCCATCAGGAAACATCAACCGGACTGCGTCACAGATTGCGCAGACGCCCACATCGACGCCCGCGCAAAGCGCCCAGTGTCTCACGTTTTCCAGTCCAACCGCGACGCCTTCGCCGAGTTTCAAGACGGTCCAACAGATGCGGTTGTCGAGTAAGAAATACCAGGTGTGGGGAGAGCAGAGGCTAGTGAGCTTGTTTGGAGAAGCGGGACTGGGAGGTAGGTGGGAGTGGAACTTGACATCGAGCTGGGTGTAAGAACGATTGAAATATAAGCCGACGGGTCTTGACTCGAGTAGATGTGACCAAACGTAGTCTCCTTTTCCTTTTCCGCCTCTGTAGGCTGGGAAAGCGTTGCTGAGTCATCATGCTATTTTGCGTCGAGACCCGGACGTGTTCAGTCGCGCACTCCGAGTTGGAGCACACGTTCTTTCAAGTCTGGGCGTGCAGGTCGTCTGCCTTCCAATGACTCTCGCACGTAGCTTCCGTGCTAACATCGCGCGGCATGTGGTGTCTAGACACCCAACGCCCCTGCACACGATCCCATTACGACCCATAGTCTCCCCAGGCTCTCCGGTTGCAAGCCGGTTAGTCGGCCAGCGAACTTTCACATCGTCGAGCCTCGTCCTCGCGCGGTCTTCACCACTCTTATATCATCCGCGCTGGTCGAACAACAAGTCGGACGACCCCGACGACGTCGCAGAGCCTGAAGAGTCCGAAACAGCCGATTCGGAAGGCAAGAGCGACAACGCAAGCATGGAAAGCTCACAGGATGAGAGTCCCGCTGGCTCCTCCGCCAGTTCACCTCCCTCGTCTTCAGGCGGAGACAGTAGTGATCCAGCCGACTCCCAGACTCCCCCGACCCAACGGACTCCGACACCAAGTTCAATCGCCAAACAGTCTGTCCCGGAAATATATCCACAGGTCCTTGCTCTTCCTATTGCTCGACGTCCTCTCTTTCCTGGTTTTTACAAGGCCGTTGTCGTTCGCAATCCCTCCGTCGTCGCTGCCATCAAGGAGATGATGAAGCGTGGTCAACCCTACCTCGGCGCTTTCCTTCTCAAGGACGAGAACGCAGATAGCGATGTCATCACCGACGTCAACTCGGTCCACCCTGTCGGCGTTTTCGCTCAGATCACGAGCGTATTTTCCGCCAACACCGGCTCGGGCGATGAAATGGAGGAAGGTCTCACAGCTGTCCTGTATCCTCACCGGCGCATAAAGATAACGGAACTCCTCAAGTCTGGGGAACATCCACCACTCGCCAAGATTGCGCCTGAAGATGCTCAAACGGTCGCACCACCAGACACGCCGCCCCCGACACCTCCGCCTTCGCCCGCCAAAGGCGAGGTCTCTAAGATTCTTCCTGGTAAGCTATCAATGCCGCTCGGGCCGCGGGCTGTGATGTTGATGTGCGACAGGCCCAGTTCAGACGTCTTTCTTGCACAACCACGCCATCTCGATTGTCCAAGTTGATAACCTCACCACCCAGCCCTACAACAAAGACGACCAGTACATCCGCGCCTTCATGTCGGAAATCGTCTCTGTGTTCAAGGACATCGCCCAGCTCAATCCGCTGTTCCGCGACCAGATCACCAACTTCTCGATCAACCAAGTCGCTTCGAACGTCTTCGACGAACCAGATAAACTCGCAGATTTTGCCGCAGCTGTTTCAAGCGGCGATGTCAGTGAACTGCAGGATGTCTTGGAGAGCCTCGTCGTTGAGGATCGCCTCCGCAAAGCGCTATTGGTGCTCAAAAAAGAGCTTATCAACGCCCAGTTGCAGAGTAAGCTCTCTCGCGACGTCGATAGCAAGATTGCCAAGAGACAGCGCGAGTACTACCTGATGGAACAGCTAAAGGGCATCAAGAAGGAACTCGGTATGGAATCAGACGGAAAGGACAAGCTCATCGAAAAGTTCAAGGAACGAGCTGCTGCGTTGAAAATGCCTGAAGGTGTCCGGAAGGTCTTCGATGAGGAGCTGAACAAATTGATGGGCTTAGAACCTGCGGCTTCCGAAGCAAACGTGACTCGTAACTATCTTGAATGGCTCACTCAGGTATGTCTTTCATCTTTTGGTTGTATTCATATTTTCATTCATCTTCTCAGGTTCCTTGGGGCCAGCATTCGCCAGAGAATTATTCGATTTCACATGCCCAGAAGGTCCTTGACGAAGATCATTATGGCCTCAAGGACGTCAAGGACCGTATTCTCGAGTTCCTTGCCGTTGGCAAACTGCGTGGGACGGTCGAAGGCAAGATCATTTGCCTGGTCGGCCCCCCTGGTGTTGGAAAAACCTCGATCGGCAAATCCATTTCCCGTGCACTGAATAGACAATTCTTCCGGTTCTCGGTTGGCGGCTTAACTGACGTTGCTGAGATCAAAGGACACCGGAGGACATATGTTGGCGCACTCCCAGGAAAGATCATCCAAGCCTTGAAGAGGGTTGGTACCGAGAACCCGTTGGTACTGATCGACGAGGTGGACAAGATTGGAAGGGGAATCAATGGAGATCCGGCCAGCGCGCTTCTTGAAATGCTAGATCCGGAACAAAACAATGCATTCCTGGACCATTAGTGCGTGTTGGCTTTTCCTTTCCGTGGTGTTATATGACGGGCTGAACTGGCATTTCCAGTATGGATGTCCCTGTTGATCTCTCTCGCGTTCTCTTCGTTTGCACTGGTGAGTAACCCGGACATTTACTTTGTGGACGCTGCTCATCGACCCTATGTCAGCTAACACTCTTGATACTATACCTGCTCCTTTGCTTGATCGAATGGAAGTTCTCGAAGTCAGTGGCTACGTCTCGGAGGAGAAGTGCGTCATTGCGGAGAAATACCTCGGTCCTCAAGCAAAGGAAGCCTCTGGTCTTAAAGACGCAGACGTCCTTCTGGATCCATCCACCGTAGATGTGCTCATTAAATATTACTGTCGCGAGAGTGGTGTGCGAAACCTGAAAAAGCACATAGACAAGGTATGATTCCATCGGCATTCCCTATCATTGCCGTGATCACTGATCATTGGTCCCTCAGATATACCGGAAAGCAGCTCTGAAGTTGATTCTGGACCTTGGCGAAGACACGTTCCCTGAACCAACCTTCCCGAACCCCGAAATATCGAGTGCGGAACCACGAACAGTAGAATCCCAAGAACCACCATCACATGAGGCGAACGAACATTCTACTGGAACCCCGGCCCACGAGTCATCAGAGCGCAAGACCGTAACAACGCAAGAGCGTCAACCACTCAAGGTCCCTGAAGACATTCACGTTAGGATTACTCCGGAAAATCTGAAGGATTACGTCGGCCCTGCTGTGTACCACAAGGATAGGATGTATGACACTCCGCCGCCGCCCGGCGTTAGTACGGGTCTAGGCTACTTGGGCAACGGGTCCGGCGCCGTCATGCCGGTCGAAGCCATGGTGAGTGCTTGGCTGATACCCCGCAGCAATCGGAGCTCATACCCAGCTGTAGAGCATGCCAGGAAAGGGCGGTCTGCAGCTGACTGGGAAGCTCGGCGAAGTCATACGGGAAAGCGCGCAGATCGGTCTAAGTTGGGTTAAAGCGCACGCGTACGAACTGGGGATAACCGCATCAGCGGACGAGCAATTCTTGACCGATCGCGACATCCACGTGCACATGCCCGAGGGTAGCATCGGCAAGGAAGGGCCCAGCGCCGGGACTGCTATCTTGTCTGCGTTTGTCTCACTCTTTACGAAGACGCAGATAAATCCTGACATCGGTGAGCGGCCCTTCGAAGACGATCGTTGCGTGTAACTGACGTCCGTAGCGATGACCGGCGAAATCTCGCTCGTGGGTCAAGTTCTCCCCGTCGGTGGGCTCAAGGAGAAGATCCTTGCAGCACACCGAGCAGGAATCACGACGATCCTCGCACCTGCTGCCAACCGCGCTGACATAGAGGAGAACGTGCCAGAGAGCGTCAAGACCGGAATCCGCTTCGTGTACGTTGAGGACGTGAAAGAGGTGCTACACGAGGTGTTCAAGGGAGAGGCCGTCGCCGAACGGTGGAAGGACACCCTGTCGATATGAAGGTCTTCGACGGGTCTTGCGCAGCGACGCGAGGTTACGGATGCTGGCGCGGTGTGCGTGGGGATAACGTTACCTTACTGATCTAATCGACTGGGAGTCTCGGCGCCTCGACGGTTTTTTGGGCTTGGCGTGCTTGTGGAGCGTGGCTCAGAAGATCGAGGACTCGGGTGCGGCCACGGACATCGCCTGCGCTCGCTCCCAAGTTTTTCTTTGTTTTCACGCAGTAATGACACGTTCTGGAACAAGGCATCGTCTTTCATTGGCATACATAGAGGTTACCGTCATCACCCTTCATTTCTCCTTTGCTATTACTTACATACATCTACGTGAGCCGTCTGCAAACCTTTTTGTATCATTACTACGTGCCGTCTGCGCAACCCCAACTCACTAGGCATAGGACTCTGTCGCACCGTCTGCTGCCAAGTTCGTGTCACATCAGGTTCAAATGGATGGTATTTAGGGTCTCCTTTCATTCTCACAGATCTATATGATATGCTTTATGCCTCTGAATTCATTGCAGACTTTGGTGATGGTTGGTCTAATGGTCTCCGCGCTCGTCCTATTCAAAGGGCGTCGACGGGCCGTCCGTGGGTTTCGTCTTCCTCCAGGGCCTCTCTCCCTTCCCTTCTTCTGTAATCTCTTTAGCATCGACACCAAACCGCCTTGGACGACCTACGCTGAATGGGCGACTCGCCATCCGGGTTAGCTTGGATTTGAGATGTTCGCACTCCGTCATACCGCTCCATATTATCGACCTCTGGTAACCAGCGTGACGTGCCTCTGGACGTCAGGCTTGCATACTCGATGGATATACTGCGGCTGTTCAGCCTGCCGGTCTATTATCTCCCTCTGCGTCACGCTATTCCTATAATCACACAAATGTTCCGTGTTGCGATGAATTTCAACGGCTATGGTCCTGGGACGTATATGAGGTCCACTTTGCCCCAGTTTCGTATAGTTTACAAACTGCTGTAAACACATCCAATGGACTCTAATGATGTTCTCAGCACGCGTTCATCATCGTCCTTCGTGATCGTCAGGTTGTCCATGTCACGTCCTTCCATGAGCACGGAAGTCAATGTCTGACATGGATACTGCGCTTCACCGGCTTTCCCTCCCTAGTCGAGGTCCAGCAATTTGATCTTCTCTCCAGCGCGGTAGATGTTCGGAAGACGCAAATCTCCATGAACGTAACCAGCGACGTGGAAATCCTTGACGAGTTGTTTCAGTTGCTTGGCCATCTCGTCCCGTAACTCCTGAGGACCCTCCGATCCTAGATGGTCGCCCTCCAAGTAGTCCATCGCTATAGCGACAACGCCTCCAGGGAACTTCTTGAATCCGCGGATGGTCGGAGCGTGACCGCGTTCCGCCCAGAAGTGGTGCAAGTCCGTCGAGTACGCGTGCGTGAATTTGATGATGAGATCTAGGTCGGAAGGTATTGATTTGGCTTGGTACAAGATCCGGCGGGGACCGCCTTGCAGTACCTTGGTGAACTGGAACTGGACGGAATCTTGAGATTCAAGGAAGGAGGGTAGTTCCATGATATCAGGATGAAAATGGCTCAAAGGGGGTGGAGGTCGAGAGTGGGCATCAGAGGTTTTCTGCGTCTTTTTCGATCCGAGCAAAAAGGTCAACTGCAGCGACAAAAGCACCGTGCAGAGCATCCTCCAGAAGACGCATGTGCCAAACATCAGAGGAAAGAGGACAACCGAGCCGACCCAGGCCATGGCATAGAATATGACATGAGGACCTAACAGAAGTAACGATGAGTACTCTACAGGTGATCGACGCACCAACAACAGTCATGCCAAGTGCCGGGAGTCTCGAGTGACGAACCAACTCTTTGTACCGCTCCTTAACAGCTCCGACGCTAAGATGATGGTAGGAAGCCAGCTGGATGCCAGGAATCGCCTTGGAGCCCACATCTTCATTCCTGAATTTAACAAAAAGGCAAGGTATGTCGTAATGCCCGTAGACATAGTGGCCGTCGGTTGTGCCTCCTTGAATCTGAGAAGGCTCTAACCCTGGATTGCGACGGGAAAAAAGATCTCGTTGAGACGCGTTAAACTAACGATTTGCCTCGAATGGTAGACCCTGGCCATGTCCGCCGCGAACATGTCGACTTCACGTCCGAGGCGAGTCGATTTTCCTCGGCATTCAGCCTCGTGAGTATCGAGAAACTCCCCAAATCCCCTGTACAGTACTTCGACAGGTGCAAGGTGTACGTCTGGGATGGGAAACTGATCATTTGACGATTTATGCTGGGCTCCACACTTCTTGATGGTACGGCGATCGATGAAGCGTGTGTCTGTGCTGGCTTGGGTAGCGTAGTACTCTGAAGCGTTGAAATTTGATGGAGAGATCCTTAGCCTCTTTCCCGCTCTGTCCATGGGATCTCAATGTGGTAGACGTTTGTCTCCTATCATCACATGGTTAGAAAAGCGTCGCTCCGCGTACCGGATGCACTTACTCAAATTAACCACTTCCACAGCGACATTGACATTCGCACTGAGAGGGATACCACTGAAGACACCCTCCAGTATGTCAGTTTTTGGGAGCAGGCAGCCCAACCCTGCTCCTTGGACAATCCTATCGAAATCTTCTTGTCCGCTGTACGAGAACTTGTAAAGCTCCATTATCTCAGCTGGTATATCAGCCAGGTGAGGGGATTTCTTCACCCAAAAGCCGGATAACCATCCATTGCCGTGGCGCTTCAACCACGATCGGGTAATCCGAGATCCTTCCACGGATCCAACAATTGACGATGAAAGGAATCCCTGTGGGCGATATAGTGTAAACATTTAGCATTCAATGTCCAATGACACTTACTGATATTGGCAACAATAAGATGAAGATGATTCGCCGCGGGTCGCGAACCAAAAACAACTGCTAGCGAATCTGAAATGGACAAGGGTTCACCGAGATCAGCGAAAGAAATCTTGGTTGTCTTCAGGTCCTCGAGGGACACTGGGCTATTCTCGGGAATCTGGTACAGCTGTAGGTCTGTTTCATCGGTCTGAGTGACTTGAGCTATCCATTCCCTCAAGTAGCTGACAGCATCACCAGATGAAACTCCGTGATCACGCGAAGATTGTAGTGGAGAGAATAGCCAGGTTTCCAGTACGAGTAGAATCACCGGGCTATGGATCTATCCGAAATTCGTTCGACCAATCTGGTACTGGTACATGAGTGCAAACAAACCGGCAAATGCCGGTTATTAGACCTGGTCCGAGTCGACGGCGGGGTCAGCGCGCCCCGCGTTGATTCCAGGTATCTCTTATGTACTCTAAGCTATCGTGGACCTGACATTATCGCCATGAATTAAATACAACTGCTGGCAGCACCACAGAGGCACTTGAACGTTCCATTCCCGGGCCAGCCTCGCCGCACGTCGGTGGAAGAGAGTAGGGAGGATTGAAGAATTCCAGGCTTCGACTGCGATACTCATCGTGCTGTCGTGTGCCAAAGCTATAGGTATCGATTTGTGTTCCTGGCCATTAGGTGTCTCACCTCGTACCAGGTGACATCATGGTGCGTGTGTTGAAACAAGACATCGTCGTGATTAACTCGAGAGAGATTGCCAACTTGAAGGACTTGCTCGACCGCCGATCAGGTATTTACTCGGATATGGGTCCTACATTGCCTCGAGAGATCCGTGTGTCGATCCGACGCCCCCTGTCGTCAGTACATCTCACCAAATTCTGCGTTGACAGATTTGGCTGGTCGTTCAGTTTCGGATGGGCCCAGTACGGTGATCAATTGCGTTCTCAGAGGAGGTTGTTTCATCAGGCATTTCAACCTGAAGCTTCTGTTGCCTTTTGCCCCGTCCAGCTAAGGAAAGCTCGCCAACTCGTCTTGGATTTCCTCGATTCCCCTGATGTGCTCACAAAGCACATCCAAAGGTGAGTGCTCGAGAATGCGGATTCATGCATGTGATACTGACAGGAGCGCACCCGGGTTTTCGGCAGCCGTCATCATGTCGATCGTGTTGACTATGAAGTCGCTCCTCAGCAAGACCATTTCGTTGAGCTATTCGAATGTGGGAGCGCCCTGGCCATGGAGAGCCTGACACCAGAATCGTCGTATGTCATTGATGCCTTCCAGTTTGGCTAGTCACTTCTCGTCCATGCTGCACGTTCGATTTGACGGAAATCGCAGTCCTTAGCTTTCCGGAATGGTCCCCAGGTGCCGTCCTCGCGCGCAAGGCGATTGTCTCCAAGCGTCGTGCGCTGCAGATGATATCGGAACCCCTTCGAACACGCGAAGAATCTCGAGGTGACATTGTCCTCGATCTGGTATAACGTTGGTGCTTACTCGTCGAGGGTACTAGGTCGCGGGTAGCGATGCGTTAGCTGTGGCACTTGATCTTTTTGGGGGCTACAAATATGGTTCGTCGCGGCTTCAATCATTGAAAGATATATGTGCAACAGCTTTTGTAGGTAAGTCATACGGAGAAAGGTAATCGGGAGTTCATTGATCGTCTATCTGATAGCTGGTGCAGAGACAGTGAGTTTAAACGTATGTAGGTGCTTGCAGCTTCTCAATCTCTCTTAGAGCACGACGACGTTGTTAGGCTTTATGCTTGCCATGTTGCTGTATCCAGAAGTGCAGCAACGTGCACGAGCAGAGATCGATGCGATCGTTGGTACAGATCGGCTCCCGAAGTTTGAAGACCGACCCAACTCGCTATACGTCGAGGCCACGTCGTCTTGTTCCGTATTGACGAAATGGTACATACGCGGCCTGTCCCAGCCTTTTCTCTATTGATACTCTAATCACGCATGCTATTCTATTTCGCACTCGACACGGATTTCAGCGCATTGATTGTGTGGCATGAATCGACGAGAAGCATAGCACGCTAGTTACTTGATTTATTCTGCCAAAACAGCCAGCGGTAAGAGATCCGCGGAACGAGGAGATTTTGGACTACAAAGGGGTGTAAAACGTCACTCCGGAGGCCGAGGGTACCCGGGCCTAGTCAAGTATGCGGCGTGCTTGAAAACCGCCCAGTCGTTGCTTGAGAAACGCGACCGATCCGACGCTGTTGGGTATCGTGATTTGGAGACGTCCCAGTCCGACTTCCAGCGGTCCCAGGCACCCGGCGACGGAGGGGTGCGCGCATGCTCGTTGATATAGGCAACAAGCTGCTCGTCGCCCGCGTCATCAACCATGTTAGGCCCCTGCTTCTCCATCACGCTTTCATCTTCATTGCGCCACTTGTGGATATACTCAATCCAGTCGGTACTGTCGTCCATGACTGTGTCATCGGTGACGGACTCGTCGTCTTCAGAGGATTGGAAGGGATGAATGGCTCGCTGCTGTCCTTCAGCATATCCACCTCCTGAGGCCTGACTACCCTCTTCGTGAGACTTTGTTGCACGTCTAAGGTCGCGTCTTGGACGACCGCCGTGCGAAGCATCATCCCGGCCCGCTTCGGATTGGGAGTTAGACCTGTTTGATGTTCCGGCGGCGTTGAAGTGATCGGGAACTTTTACATCCATCCATGTTTCGTATAAATGTTGTATCATGGCCACGGAGGCCGCAAGGGGTGCGAGCGTCACTATCTGAGTTAGGGAGATGATCATGTTCGTGAAGGTGGACGGTGCCGAGCGAGCCATGTTATCCAACTTGCTTCCAGTGTTAAAGATGACAAAGTGTGGCAGAATATGACTCCGGAGAGGTCCGAGTTGCGGGAAGGGTGGAAAATGAGTTTCGTGCTCCTGCTGCCCCAGCTCCAGGCCATCTGGGCCATTGGCGAGTGCGAAACGGCAAATTGGCTCTTGCAATGCTGGCGTTGGAAGAACGTAGTAATTGTAAGTCCGAGGCGGTTCCAAGAAGAGCTAAGTTAAACCATCAGTCAACATCCCGAGTAACGCAAGAATCACAGGACCTTTGTTAGATTGCTCGTAGTATGCTTGTCTTTCAGGTATATTTTGTTTACTTTTTGCAAGACTCCCAGTTCCGGAATCAAGACCCATGCTCCCTGGTTGAAGAGGAAATGCCAGTCTGCTCGCACTACAGCAAGGGTCAGAAAATCAAATTTTGGAATGGACGAGATACGCACAGTGCATCAAATTTCGGGAAGTGTGGAGGTCGAGTTTTTTATGTCCTATCTCCCAGACGTACTCCAATTTGTTCAGCTACGAGAAGCATCAGGTAAGTATGACTATCGCATGCAAGGTCCAACTAGACGGACCGTTTCATCCTCAGTAGCGTTGGGTATAATGTGACACAACTGCACTGCGCTCGGCCTGTTGGTAAGGAGACAACGTCCATGGTTGGGATCAGTGTCGAGTGCTTCGGCTCCCTGCCTCCTGCTAACAGACAGGGTGATCTTCCGGGTTTTGGTAGGGACTTCGGCGCCTGCACGCTTTTCCTCTCGTGGTGCTCGCGGATTAGCCTCGCTTGAGTATTCAATGCTAAGATCCCTGACTCCTTCTTGGAGGGTACCGAGCATAGGAGCACGCGAATGCGCTGTCTGCGAATGAGTTTCGGGTGGCATGTCTAAGGGGCAGATGGGTCGTTGGTCAGAGGTGCTCCTGGGTTGAGCGTTTATATCTGAGTCCGCCGTGTCCACCCGCGTGTGTTCTACTTGACCTGTCCATGCCGAACCCATAGTCCACGACGTCGGCTGTTCTCCCGTCTTGGTTGTGTTTGAAGCTAAAAAAGGGTATGGACTTGGTGTTGACGGGTGGTAAGCGACATGTGTACCGACCGATGAAACGCCGCGGCAGAGCGTAGACAGATTTGAGGGGAAGAGTCCATCATATACACAATTTTGTTTCGTGAGCAGCTGCCCCAGACATCGGTCGAGGTGCGTGCAGGTATGGGTTACACAGTAATGATAGTTCAACGAGTAGATCCGCCAATTTATATTGCGTCCGAAGAGTGCTGCGTCACGTGCGCGTCCTTCTCGGTTCAGTTCCGGTCATTACAAGTTCGCTCGCTGATTTGGCTCGGCGTCGTTTTCCTTCCCCGTGCTGTCGCAGAAGAACGATCCATGTCCCTCGCGGGTGGTGTGACTCGCCCGAGACACGCTGGATTTCTGATTGCCATCCTCGTCTTCGGGTCCATTTATGATTTATTACCGATGCATCAGAAACTTGTCGTCTTTCTTTTACTCCTTACTAAACCAATCGCAAGAAGTCGTCCCTTGTCTTTGTTCGCTCGAAAAAGTGTGTGGATGGGAGTATGCTATCATTATTGTTTTGTCTGCACGCGCCATTAATGATCGAATCACCATTTTCCAAAGTATTCGACGACCTTCCGGATCGTTCCTTTACCCCGTTCTGTCTCAAATGTCTCTTGGCGAGCTTCGATGACCTGTTTCGAAAAAGAGCTAGCTTTCTTATGGACGTCGAACTCATGGACAGGTAGAAGGTGGACAAACCTAGTTTTGCTGCAATCTTTAGAGCCGCTGACGAACACCCTCGCATGCACGGCCACCAACTTGTCTAGAATCCCAAACACCCCGGAATCGTCCAACAGCGTTTCGTTCACTTCAAACCTGCCTTCGACGTACGGATAACGACGTAACTGCTCCGCGAGGTCCGTGAGCTTCCAGGTCCCCAGGTCCCCTCCCGGTTGGAACGCCTCGGTGAGTATCCCGATCGCGTCGTCGTGTTCGAGTAAGATGGCCTTAAACGTACTCGACTTCTTCGGAGGGCCGTGGTTTTGCAGTGGGACTCCGCTCTTCGTCTCTCCGACAGTCTCGTCACCGTCCACGAGAAAAGGCACGGCGTCCATCGAAGGACGGAGAGGGCGAGGATGGTCCGTCGCGAGCCAAACGTGCTCCACGTTCTTACCCGTGATGTCGTCCTGAAGGAGCATACGAAGAGTGCTGACAAGCGAGGCCGCGCACCACGCAAGGTTCTGCAAGGGCACGTTCTCCATTCTCCAGTGTATAGCCAAGAACGGACCCAGGTTGTCTGCGAGACGGTCCGCGAGGTCGTAGAGCGCGGGCGTATAATGCAGATCGAAATTCTTGAGCGGAGGCTCGGGCTCGGTAGAGAGCGGATGACGGAGGTCATAGTCCAGCACGAGGACGTCCATATCTGCGAGAGAGAGACGCGACGAGTTGATGGCTTGAGGCGTATATTTATATCCTGGTCCTGTCGCAACATCGAAAACCGAGTCCGCGTCTAAGTCTAAGCTCCTCGACAAGAGTTGCACGAAACGGGCCGAAACATCTGAATGCGTCCTCGGCGAGCCTGTGTCGAACGAAATAGCGAGCGCCGTTTCCGGTAGCGAAGAACGGAGTCGCGCGAGCTTAGATTCGAGACATGACAATATCTTTGGATTGACCTTGGCCTTTTCGACAACGAATGGGACGTCAGCTTGAGTTCTTGATAAGTCGAGGCGGTCCTGATGTATGGAACCCATGGATACGACAAAGCTTTTCGGGGAGACTGGTCTCTCGTCGACCCACTTTGCAAACTCGTCGAAGTCGATTGCCAGCGGGGAACTCGGATCAAGCGCGTTAGTTCCGCGGGCGAACCCGTTCGTATCGTAGTATACGCCGAACGGCCATTCAGAACACGCGCTCATCCGGCTCTTGGCTACGTTCGGCAATACAATCGTTCGATTGAGCTGCCTCGCGAGCACCAAGAGCTGCATAAAGTGGACCCTGGCCTTGGATTCTTGTTCTCCCACACGCACGGGGAGAAGGAAGCGGCACGCATTGTTGCAGTAAGTGGCATCGAACGATATTAGCTTCGTCTCTGTGAACTCGTCCTCACGAGTGTGATTATCGACTTGTTCTTCGACATCGGTGTCGCGTTCTTCCGGGACTTGATTGATAGGAGGCGGCCATCTGCCAGAGGTCGTACGACCCGACATGCTCAAAGGCACGGCGTTACGGTCGTCGGGCACGTTCAATTCTTCGACCAAGGGTAAAGTTGGCGGATCGCGGGCGATTATAGGCGGATATCGTACAGAAGCAGCGCCCTGGTTGCCATTAGTCGCGCTCTTGGTTAACGAAATCGGTTTTGGCACGGACGCGAACGAAGATCGCTCCAGTTCCCATAGGACGAAATACAGCACGACGGTGACCACGACGAGCGCTATCAGCATTACGTCGCGCAACAAATCCAGCTGGGTCGCTTGTCGATGTCGAACATAATGGGAGAAGCCATTAGCCTCGGGGTTGCCATCCCTGAGAGCGATGTTGAGGCGGCTTTCGCTGGTTTCGGCAAGCGGATTCTGTGGTCTGCTCGAAGACAATGGTTGTCTGACCCGCTTGACCCGCCTTGTTGGATTGTGCATAGATTGCGCGGTAGTTGCAGCGTGGAAGTATGAGGTTTTTAGAAAGCCAGGCCTGGGTGGACTTGAAGTTGAGGTTAGTAGGATGGCTGGTTAGCGTGGGAGGATTCAAGTAACTTATAAACGGCGAGCACACAAACGAGATCTAACTACTGAAGCCTATCTTTTCCAGGAGGTGGCACCACCTTAACGTGAATACTTATATCCTGAACCAATCGCTAGGAGAGGCGGCGCCATCGTTGATTTTCCATCAAGCCTTTCAACTTCCTCCTCTCCCACAGATCACGAGCAGTCTGTCCAGTTCTTCCTTCCTTTCAAATCTCTCCAACTTGGGCCATGAAGGAGAGCGACTCTCGCTCATCTAGGCTGAAGCCACAAGGAAGCTCGAGCGTGATGGATTTGATGTTCACCCGGATGGATAAAGGACAAAGACGATCGACGGTGGTGCAGTATGAGGATATGATCTTTCGAAGGTATGGCGACATCGAAGCTAAAGATGCAGTATGAGATCTGGTTTGTGCCACCAGACGTGTCTTGAAGCGCCGTGAAAAGCGAAATGAGATCACAGGGGGCTAGAGCGGCAGAGGTGGGGAGATGCGTGAATGTTTGGACGGATTTTTGGAGATCTCAGTTTCCCAATGATATATGAGGCCATAGATGGTGTCGTAACAGAGGGGCGATAGTCTGACGAATCGAAGGTTAGGAAAAACCGATTCAACAGAGGTCGGCATGTTTGGTAATGCTTCGATGCACCAGACCAAATGATAGACGCAGGCCAAGCGTAACGGAGAACGATGTTCCACTCCTGCAAGTCAAGGTGATGTTCCTGAGTAAGTTGACCTGCCACATTGAATGTAATCACTATCAATGCGGTACTCGAGACATCCTACTCCTTTGGATTGTGCCTACATTGCAAGGAAGGCAGAGAACTCGTGCCATCCAGGTTAGCCAAACACACGTCTGGCGCAGGATCTTGAATGTCCTACATGTTCTCGCCAACGTGATGAGGTGAAACGGACACACTTATTTCAACCGACTCGGAGGTCCAGGAAGGATAATACTTACGTAATTCAATCAGACGCGTGACGCGTGATGTCACCTCTTGACGTGTCTCAACCGCGTCCCCAAAAATCAGCACTATGGTACTGACTAGATCCGCTGCCAGAAATGCTCAGTCCAAAGCTCTGCGAACAAATCAGCACTTAGTCCCCCTGAAGACGGGGTTAAAGTCCTGACGACTGTGACTCGCAGCAAGCGTCGCCAACCTCAGGAAAACGACGTAGAAAAAAGCCATTCCGAGAGAGCACGACCGTCCGGACCCTCTGATTTCTTACAAACATTGAATATCGATGTCGTATTTCTGGTCCATACCTTGTCTTACTATTCAACGCCAAGTTGGCGTTATATTGACGGGCAGATGGCTTCCAAAATGCACCCTATGGATGTCCTCAGCCTGGCGTCCACGTGCAGATCACTGCGGCGCATCATAATGGACAGATATGCCTCGTTTGTGTGGCAGGCTGCCCGCGACTTCTATAAACGAACATGTAGACTTCTACCTCTCACTTCTTGTCCTCGTCCCATCTGTAATGGTGGGGTTCTCGCAATGGAGTGCCCTGTTACCAATCCCAGACAGTATTACTTGTCGATCCATGAACGCAATCGCGAATGAGTTGATGATGGAGATCAGCTAGATGCGCTGATTTGCCAGCCTTGTGCTCGACGTGTTTGACCTCGTTGGCCTGTCGAGCGGAGTGTACCGAGACGCACAGTCGAAGCGACTAACGCCACACGGCTGGAAAATGCAGGGTTCTGAGAGATTAGGCACGAGGAACAGAAGGACGATGAACGGAAACAAGGGTGGTAATCAGAGGTCATGGGTCATAAGAAGTTATTAAAAACCTGTGGTCTCCGGCGCGGAGCAAAGGAAACATGACATCGAGTCGAACTCAGTTCACTAGTGTGCGCACATGCAGCGACAAAAACTAAATGCCCATGCATGCACTTGGTCTTGACTCGGTCGGTGAGAACTGTGGTTGCTGCGACGTTCGGACTCGGAGTGCGATTCAGTCCGGAGCCTGATAATCTATAAGCCATTCTAACTCACACACATTTTTATGAACAGCTGTCCCGGACATCGGTCGAGGAACGAGGGTGCGTGCAGGGTTCTTCCACCCAGAGTCTGTCTACGGCTAATTGCGGTAAGCGACATATGTACCGATCGGCCACGGAGCCGCCCACCACATACCCTTTTTGGTCATCAAAACAACCAAGATGGGAGAACAATCGACGTTGGATTCGGCATGGACAAGTCAAGTGGAAGAGCAACGCATGGAGGTGGACGCAGCAGGCGTGGCAGATATAAACGTCCAACCCGCGAATACCTCTGACCAACGACCATCCTCTCCCTCAGATATGAGAACTCGTTCGCAAGAATCGCGTTCGCGAGCTCCCACGCTAGGTACCCTCCCAGAAGAAGGAGCCGGGGATCTTGGCGTCGAAGGCTCAGGCAGGGCCAATCCGCGAACACCACGAGAGGAGCAGCGTACAGGCGCCAAGCGCCAAACCCGGAGAA
>JBBPLT010000111.1:0-67083 GCA_038089955.1 Strobilomyces dryophilus
TTTATCGTTGTTGCCAGTGTTACAGTAAGCTCCTCCAGTGGCAGACTACATCCGAAGCGTTCGTACTGTATGTAGTACTCGCACCAGGGATGCGCTTCTCGAAGCATTACGCGAGTACTGTGCGCCGATAATGCGGTTATACCTTCATGACAACAAATGCAACTTGATGAATAGAACGTAAGGGACCAAAGAATGTTCTCCAACGCCGTAACCGGTTAATCTGCGAGACTCCATTTTTGCTGAGTTTGTAGTGCCCTGTTACCGTGGAGAAGACTTACGGCGTGTGCTTCTTGCCAGGACTAAAAAGTCCGGGCACTTTCACACAGCTGACAGGGGGAAGTCCCCCGAGACTGCTCGCTTAATCGGCAGAAGGCTCTAGAACATTCCGGATAACGTTCTCGCTAAGCGTAGCGAGTTGGTTATAAGACCGGCGGTGAGTGACAGCGTTTCTCTCACACTTTCTCCCCCCGTTCTTCTCTACCTCTACGTTCTCCCCTCCCTCTACATCCTCCCTTACCTTCGCCACCTTCGCCGCCGCCGCCGTCGTCGTCGTCTTCGTCTTCGTCTATCCAATCTGGCAGCTATTCCTTTACGTTGCACTCTGTCGTAGCTCAGACCTCTTCGGAAACAAGGTAAGCCTGTCCTCGATCATTCGCTATGAACTAGACATTAGACTATGTAAGTAATGTGGTGTAGTCCTAATACGTTTACAGCTACCTCTAGCCAAGTGCGCCGGCAAGAGAACTATACGAGGATAAGTAAGATTGTTGATGAGGGTTTGGATTACCAGTGGTGCGTATCGTTGTGTGTATAGGTGTGCTAAAAGATGGACGATTGATGGCAATAGTACCAGGAGTCAGCGCGTTTGTTAATGTGCTGTAGGTTGAGATTGAGTAGGTCCTAGTAGTAGGTTCCACGTTGCTAAGTGGTGCATCAGAAGCGCTGATTGGAATATTGTGTTCCATATTAGTCTCTGTCGCTTCGTGGATTGTCGGAAGTTGATGTTGTCTACGTTGGCAGAGTGCTAAGGTGTGTGCGGTAAGTTGATTGTTGATGCCGGTGAAGAATATTCTAACCAAGACGTTCAACAGCTCGTGATGTACGTCGAACATGAGTTGATGCCTTGTCACGAGTCAGAATGCCATACATTGAATGTGTTTCAATGCTTCTGTTGACGCGCTCGTCGTAATCTTTTCCGTGCATGACTCCTCCGAGCAGAGTGAGGCTGATCCCATCTCGGTTGATATTTCGGTGGGCCTGTTCATTGCCGTTCGTTGTGGTTGGCGAGGCCTTCCAGATTTCTGGCGGCATAAGACTCCTTGGAAAGTATAGGGCTGGGATCACGAAACCAGCATCCTCCTTGTCTGCTAACCAATCTACGAATCATTAGTGATCATTGTATCTGTTGCATGAAAATTAATACCTTTTGCCTTCTTTCCTCCACGTTTGATTATTTGCAGTGTATTCTCGAAGCTTGGATGTGCTTCGAAGGAGGATATACTAAGCATGGCATTATATACGTTCGGTGAGACGATTGTTCGAAGTTTCTGAACATTGCGTTTGAAGTGAAATGCGCATAGTCGATAGACTCGACGAAGGTGGTCATACGGACCAAGGTCACAGAGGCGATGGCCTGGTTCGTATCTACATGGCATTTGATTTTCATGACAAAGACTAACACAGAATTGACCAAAACCTAAGGCTATATTAGTAGAATTCAATGTATTCGAGTTCAACTGACCAAGAGCCTGTCCTCTATGACCATCTGCTACGACAGACTGGATTCCACGTCCCGAGATATAGTGGAATGACACTTCAAGTCCAGTGTCGTTTTTAGCAATTTCAAAGATACGAGTAAATATGATAAAATGGGCATTAGCTGATTCTGACGTTGTGAACGCACGAGCAACGACAATAGCTAAATTAAGCTATGATAAGCTGAATTTCAAGAGGGGGGAAAAAAACTCACACCGCATGTGTCTATTGTCCCATGTTTCAATCTCGAACTCTTCCCATTTTCCGCTAACACGCTTGAATGACATGTCGATCGAGAGACGCTTTGCATGTAATAATTGAAATGACATGGCTGGGGACATGCAAACAATCAGTTGAAATGTTGTACCCTTGGCATTGTGTGTCTCAGCGCATCGAACATAGCGCTGGGGATCATCACATGAATTGCTGATCAATCGTGCAACGCCTAAAAATTGAGAGTGAGTTAATTAAATTAAATTAAATAATGGCACATACCTTCGAATCCGGTTTTGCCTGGGAACTTCTTGCAACGCACTGTGTTGATAAGGCGCCGAAGATGATCGAGATTTGCAAGCGAGGGATGAAGATCTGATAGGCTTGGAGACTGATTCGACTCCCAGCCAAGTAGATTTTGTAGTCCACTGATAAATCCGGAGTCAAGCATTACGCGTCGTGGTGTAGCGTCAGCCAAACGCCAGCCCATGTCGCACAAGAGTCCATGTAGGTCGGCAACCAGTGGTGGGGGTGTCTTGGCCGGCGCTGGCGGTCCATGAGAATGCGGGCTTCGACAGACAACAACAACACGAGGACATGCATGAAGATCCTCTGGTACATAGATATGGAATGTAGCCTTGCATTTCGTCACCCATGGCAGAAGAACTCCTGGGACGAGCGAGCCGTCTGAGAAACGGTGCCAATGTGCTAAGAATATATTAGTATCGACAAGAAAGGGAAGAGTGGCTACATACGACAGAGCTGCTTTTGCGCTGACGGCGGCGCAGTGAATGTACATGGCACACGTGGGCCATACCCCTCCTGCATCGCAGCAGTTTCATACTGTGCGAGTTTGTGCACATTGTTCTCGAAGAGGGCACATAGGTAATCAACGTCGTACTCCTGCAAGTTGCGCAGAATTAAATGCGCACGGCAGGCTCGCGTACGGTATTGGCAGCTGCAAGAATATTAGTATTAATTCGATCATAGAGTGAGCAGCGTACGAAATAAAAAAATGATTGGAGTGATCACGTCGCATCGCGAGCATTCCTTTGCACTTCTTCTCACCACTATCTTCTTGTTTTCGCCGACTTCGACGACTGTGTTTCATTAACATAGTAGCGCCAGGTGGAAGAACGGTCAATCCACCAGCACCGTCGTCCATCACTGGCTCAAACTCAGAATCCGACTCTTCGTCCACAATTGTTGCTGTGCCGAACTCCAGAGTATTTCTGAACGAACAACCGTGTTCATTCAGCGAACAGAAGAGTGCGAGAGTCTTCATAAAGACTTCAGCCTTAGCGGTGTCGACCCAAGGTGCCAGAACAAGTTGTGTGCGGACTTGTTCCAGGCTCGTATACGAGTGCTCAATGTCAGTTGTCGACACCTCACGGGCGGAGCAAACCTTGAGGCCACGACCTGTGATTGATCGAGTTAGTATGGAAATGTGTTCGAGTGAAATACCTACAGCACGTGAACGTTCGTGTACACGAAACCTGCTCGCCCTTGTCATTGGTCAAAAGGCTGCAGTGGACGCCGCGCCGGCCGCCATGGGAGTCGCCCAACGAGTACTGAAAACTCGACTTTGGATTCTCGAAGGCATCAGGATCGATCGGAAAGACGTGCGCGATGCCAACGTTTTCGGATTCGCCTGTTTGAGGGTACTCGACAATGGCATCAGCGGGGTGAATGACGATTCGGTCCACCGACAATTTAGGATTGATCTTGTAGAGCCGCTGGTCGATCTCGTCTTGAGTGAACAAGCGGGCAGGCGGTGGAAGATAGCGGGAAGCAGATACAGCGGGTGAAGGAGTGGAATAACGAGCGTGTGAAGGAGTGGATGAGCGTGAGGAAAGCCGGGAGGATGGACGAGACGACGAAAAGATGGACTCGAGATCCGGCGAGTCTGGTGAGAGCCCAACGCCCTCCAGTATCGCCTGCGCCTGCACGAGCGCAGCACGCTGATCACTGGAGAGGTTCATTGGGGAGAGGTCCTCTGGAGGAGTAGGACAGTATGGCGTACCTTTTATACCATGCGTTGATAATGCTGAGCGTGGTGTTGCGCTGGATAGGTCAATGTCGATGCACGGGCCATCTCCATATTTGTAAGTGTCAAAGTGATTTTTCTTTTCTCACACCAACTCTCGCCACGCCATCTTACTCAAGAATGCACAGCGTCTACTGCGGTTAAGGTGCACGTTGTCGATGATGGCGAGCACGTTGTACCGCTGAGCACCAGGTGAGTACGTCAATTATCTCTATCAGGTGCTCATTTAACTTATCTGGCCTTAGTCTTTCGCCCGCATTCGAACCTCGCCGCTCACCGGCTTGTCGCTACGGGACCCTCCTTGTTCCGACTCTCGCCGTTCACCAAACGTCGTGCTCGAATTGGCAGACATGGCGCTCAGCTACGTCCACAGAGGCCTCCAGTCCCTTGGGCCCGAGTAAGTTCTACCCCCTTGAATTTGTTAACCATTGCTCACTCACTCTCGCAGCATGCTTCGTGTGCTCGCCAGAATAAAGGCTGAGGTGGTCGTCGACGACCTCTCGTCAGACATGCCTACCCGCATACTCGCCGTCTATTCTCGCCTTATTCCAGCTGCGTCCAAGCGACGCGTCACCCTCTTTTCCATCCACAGTATCATCCTCGCTGCCCACTACGCCAACCTTCCCGTCCTCCTGCAGTCTAATGTTTCTCTCCTGGAATCCCCCGGATTGACTATATCTGTCCCTGGTGCCCTTGTGCATCCCCGCCCCAGACAACTCTCCATCTTCCTCTACACAAAGCGCACCAACCACCTCGCGTCCCTCATGCTCTGACCCGTACCCGTGACCCGTGGGTACTGCATTTCGCGGGTACGGGTGCCAACCCATCGCGGGTAACCCGAGACTCAGCGCCACGCCTCGTCATCAAACGGTGTTCGAACAACACGCTATCTTCTGCGTTTCCCCAAAGGTCAAGCAGCGGGAGACTGAGAGACCCTGGAGACGTTTCCTGGAGCGTCTTCCACTGCTGGCTCTTCGAGTCTATGTAGGACTTGCTGATTCCAGCATTCTCGATGGTCTTGCGACGTTTTCGCGTCGTCAACTTGGCGGATTGACCAGACCACTTCTTTCTTTTGGCAGCAAGAATACAGTTGTAGTCGTGCTGGAGAGGATTCTGTCAGCACAGTTCCGTACGTTGCACTACATTTTGTTTACCATTCTCAATATGGCGGCTGCACGAGCAGCTGCCTTTAGGTCTTCGCTGGTAATCTTGATGATGTCTTCCCCTTCGATATCGTCTTCTTCTTCCGAAGAATCATCTTCCATAGGATCCCTGGACTGACCACCCTCGGTAGCAATAGGGAGAGGAACGTGTGGGCAATCATCGGCGACGACAGAAAGTTCACGATTAATCTGTAGACTCTGCATCCAGATCGAACATGGAAAAATCAATGTCTAAATCCCCAAACTCATCCTCTGAAACCGACGGCGGTGGCGAGGGTTCTACATCCGAAGGCGGAGGCTCCGTCGCGACCTCCCACATGTCCAGTTCCAGGTCGTCGCAAGGTATCATCGAATGCAAGGCGTCTCGACGACCAGCATCTTCCTCTACCACTTCCGACAATGGCAGTGAGTGCTCCATGATAGCGCTGAACGGAAACGGACTGACGGGTCGTCAGGAATCCACGCGCCCCGTCGTCGAGGGCGGGTCCGCCTTGGTAGGGACCCTGAGAATCTTGAACTTGCCGGTATACTCGCCCGTGAGGTTGAACCCGTCGTCGTCCGAGTCGCTCCACGCGACGCTCGTCTCCTCGACGGTGCGTGGCACGGCGAACATGGGGAGCGTATCCACCGCGTCTGGCAAGCTGGTCGAGGTCACGACGACCCATACTCAGACGCTCGCCCTTGTACGGACGACAACGACGATGTGCCCACGCCCACGCCCTGGGCCATGCCCACTCTCCCTCATGACGACAGCCGCGACAACGACATGCTCACGCCGTCTCCCACCCTCTCCTCTCTGGCGACAATATAACGAGACGCCTCACCTTCGCCCTCGTCTCGTGAGGACGACACGCCCACGCCCATGTCCACTCCCTCGTATAGCCGCGACGACGCAACGGCGACGGGGACGCCTCGCCTCACCTCGCCTCACCTCGCCCTCACAACGACAGTGACGACGACACGCCCTCTCCCTCTCCCTCGTCTTTGTCTCGTGACGATGACGATGACGCCACGCCCACACCTAAGCCCCTCATCTCGTGCGGCGACGGTGACGCCTCGCCTCACCCTCGCCCTCGCCCTCGCGACGACAGTGACGACGACGACGCCACGCCCACACCCATGCCCCCTCGTCTCGTGATGGCGGCCACAGCGACGCAACAACAACGCTGACGCCGCGCCCTCGTCCTCGCTTTCACCTCCGCCCCGCACCATTCGCGAGCGGGTAACCCTGCGGGTTCGCGGGTACATGGGTCATTGTTTCATAACCCGTACCCGTGATCCGCGCGGGTTACCCAACCCCTGCAGATCTCTACTCATGCCCTACCCCATCCCGCATCCGCTCTATCGTGACGATCCGACCAGTGAGCGCGTCACGAGGTTACTCGCGGTTTATGAAGCAACAGCCCCCGGCGTGCGTCTCCCTTCCAGCCCCAGCACAGTACTCGTGGCGGACACCACCTCTGCTGGCTACACGTCCCCGGTCCCCCTTCCGAGATACGTGTCTCGCCCCTCGTTCCAGCAAATCACGCCCGCGACGATCACGGCTGTCGCGCCCGAGTTGGCGGGCACAGCGGTCAACTACATCCGCAAAGGCCTCCAGTGCCTTGGGCCCGAGTGAGTTCTACCCTCTCGATTCAACAACCGTCGCTCACTGGCTCTCACAGCATGCTCCGAGTTTTCGCCGGAATCAGGGCTGAGACCCCATCCACTGTCATTCCGATGGAACTCGAGGCCGCCGTCAATGACCTCTCGCCAGACATGCCACCCTCATGCTCGCCGTCTATTTTCGCCATGTTCCAGCTGTGTCCAAGTGACGCGTCACCCTCTTCCCCGTCCACAGTATCGTCCTCGCCACCCACTGCGCCAACCCTTCCGCCCTCGTCTAACGTTCCTCTCCCAGAAACCCCTGGATTGACTATATCCGTCCCCTGGTGCCCTTGCGCATCTCCGCCCCAGACATCTTCCCCAACTTTCCACCTTTCTCTACACGAAGCACGCCAACCACCTCGCATCCCTCATGCCTTGTCCCATACCGCACCCGCTCTATCATGGCAATTCGGCCAATGCGCGCGTCGCGACTTTACTCGAGCAGTCCGTGAACAAGATCATGATGATGCAGCGGTGAACGGCGTCTGACGCAGCGTGTGTCCTGGGCATCAATGATGAATACGATCTCCTGAATTGGTATACAAGGTATGATGGTTGCGGTATTATCTATCGCTATCTTACAACTATAACATTTTATAGATAGTCGTCATGATGAGCTCAATGTTACTCTTACTGCCCCTACCAATGCCCTGATGAGCATAGTATCCCTGTCACCCAGGCGGGATGCACAATGGCGACCATGGAGGAGTGTTAGCAGAGAAGTATCAGTGGGTGGTAAAGTAGGTGGGCGGTTCGATGGGATGGGAAGGACGGAAAGCAGCATATATATATCACTAGGGTGGATTCTTAGCCGAGGTGTGCCCGGGGTCCTGTGTGACCCGGATCATCTACCGCTTTATTCCCTGTGCCCGGACTTTTTCCTTTCTGCCATAATAATGTGTCGTAATGGTAACAGGGCACACAACACTCAGGTAATAGCGGGAATTTGTCAAGAAAAAAGGTGTATTTTCGGGCAATCCGGAAGAGAAGGTGCTTAGGCCGGGTGCGATGCGAATCAGCAAATCAAATATTAAGACGGCCTTTTTCCTTCGAGTCCTCCCTACACACTCCTCCCTCCCTCGTGGCACCCATCGTGAGTCCTTTTTATTCCGCTCTCCTTGTCCCTCCTCACCGTCCCCCAGCCCACGATGGACAACTACGAAGAGTCTTGGTGCCCAACCTGCGATAGGCAGATCATGCCAAAGCGCATCACCGTCCCCATCCCCGCCCCCGTCCCCCAGCCCCCGCCCGAACACGTCTCCGACGTCCCTTCTCGTAAGCCCCCTCTATTCTTATCCCCGCCACCCACTCACCTCGCCCAAGCACACCTCTCCTCCCGAGCAAAGGGCGCCACCCGCGCAAAAGGTCCTGGTCTCGTCCAGCCCACCGCTCGCGCCAAACCAAACAACGCCCTCACCAACAGCAAAACCCACCCCTCGCCGCCACAGGTCCAGTGTCAGCCCCAGGCAAAACACACCGCGCCGGCGAAACTCCGTACCGTCATCGATCCAGGGCCCATCCCCCTCTATTGTTCTGACGAGTGCAGGATGGCAGACCTCAGCAGATTCAACGGTGCTCTACCCATCAATTACCACCCGGATCGGGCCTCGCCTCCCCTTCCACCTGTCCCCCATAATTCATTTGAACGCTGTGACTCCGAGGACGGGTCAAGCAGTGGCTCATCACTGGACTCGTGCATATCTTCCGCGTCCGACATCGTTCCTGTTTCTCCTAGCATCGCCACCCTTGCCGCCATGTACGACTTCCCTCCATTACCTCCGCCACCGCCAATTGTTCCTGTCCAATCCACCCCCCTAACTGACCCCGAGTTCCGCAATGACTACCAGGGCGGCATCATGATGGCCGCTAAGCGAATTCAAGCTGCCCTCTGCGCCGACCCTACTTCCAAGCGTCCCGCAGTCCGGAACTCGTTACCCCCGCCACAGCAACCCATCCCCGGTTGGACGGACGGAAGCGATGCCTGGCGCGAATCCGTCTACTCGTTTTCCCGCTCAGATACCGTACCGAATGTTGGTATGACGAACAATTCATCTTTCGCGGCTACCTCGAGTAGGGGTGTCCAATGGACCTCTAGCGATCGCGGGCCTTCGAGTTCATCCTCTTTCCCTGCACAGCCTCGGTTGTCGCAACCCCCATCCCGCTCATGTCAGTCGTATACTGACGAGTTGTACGCAAAATATTCCCTCCCTCTCTCGCGGCGTTGTGAGTCACGCTCGACCCTCTTTCCTCACACCCATCCCACTCCTCCAATATCTCCCTCTTCGTCATCCTCTCGTCGTCGGAGAGAGACTCCTTTGGTCAAGGCAGGTGCCGAAGGTCGCTTGCTCGTTCCCAATGTCGCCATGCGCGCCCACAGCGCGTCCAGCCAGAGCCTCTCCACCACATGCCTGTGCAGTCCATTGACTCGCTATCCCAGTGCAATCAGTGAGGACAGTCTTTTGAACGAGCAAAGCACCTTTGCCTCGTCGCGACCACAGGTTCAAGGTGTGTTGCAAAAAATTGTTTGTCGGATCCGTAACTCAGCGCGTCTTAGGTCGCTCGTGGTCGTACGATAATATCAAGACGTATCCTGTCATGATGCCTCCTCCAAAGAAGGAGAAACGCATTGAAATGCGCATCATCGACGGATACGTCAAGGAAGTCGAAGTGGAGATTGAAGTTCCCCAGCCTCTCAAGCGCCTCTTTCTCTTCCACGGAAAGGAAACCAGTCCCGAACGGAAGTGGTAAATCATACCCGGAACGTCTTTTTCTTTGGAGCGCCACGAACATATACCCAGGTTGCATCTGCGGAGCGACGACGATGGTTATACCGCCGACCCACGAAACATACCCTTGACTTATCATCTCTCCCTCTTTTACTGCAATTTCTCCTCAGCATTTCGCACAAACACGCATTAATGAATATCATCCACACGTAATGACCTCGTCGTCCCCCTAATCGCGCTGCATCTCTACTTTCGCCCAAGCCACGTCACGATGCCTTCCGAGCAAACCTTTTTATCTCTGTGCCATACACTTGTACTTGATAATATTCCCTTTTGTTTCCGTTTTGTACATTTGTACCACTAGTTGCGCATTTACATTACCAGTTAGCATATGGAGTTTGGACTAATGATCTGGGGCCATTGGCATCGAGTTTTGTTCGGGTTGGTTACATACTCGATTGGAGGGCTAATGATTGTGCTATTGTCTTTAGTACTTTCTCTTATTTCTTGGCACTTTGACAATTCGCTATCGCGCCGCATCGGTTCATTGCAAGTAGGTAGCACTGTACAACGCACACGAATGAATGAAATTTCTGTCAGCCATGTCCGATGTGGGTGATTTGTTCGTGCGGACTCGGATCCTGAATGATCGCTAATTATTCGCCTGTCGGCGATACATATGCCCTTACAAAGGTGAATTACTCCACTAGGTCACGATGAAACCGGTGACTAGAACTCGAACAGCTGCGGGTGTCCGTGCAGTGCTTCTGTTCCGCCCTCTGTTAGATCCGTCCAGCACTGCCATGGGCGTACTTTCATGTAGCTAGACGTCCCAGGTCCACCCCACACAGCCAAATTTACCCATGCCCCACACATTTCGTGTGTTGCGTGTCGGCCGAGGGCGCCATCTTTGTACTGTCAGGTCGTGCGGACGTGTCCACAGCACGTCGTCACGTTTATGCCTAATTCAGAGAAGCTTGGCAAGCCATGTGCCTGGAATTCTCGACGGTCGAGCAGGAATTGGACAGATAGGCCGTGGCTCAGATCGCTTGTGGTCTGTCGAACACGACCCCTGGCAATTAGTTAGATGTAACATATTTCTCTCGAGGGCAACTTCTGGGAACGTGCCTCATGGTCAGAATGTGAACCGATCGCTGTCAGCTCCGACAGGTCCTCTTCCGAGATCTCGCGTGACTCGGACGAGGGGGGCATGTCTGGGCATGCACGAACCTGTCGTGAAAAAAAGGAACGAGAACGGAGACGTCTCGCGTGCATAAACGGCGCAGGTTCAGATGAAATTTGTTGTGAGATCCGCTGCTGGGGCAGACGTATGTACGTGCGCGCTGACATGCCTCGAATGCGACAAGCCATATGCTTCGTTCATGTCACGGCCGCCGCATCTCCATCCTGATAAGCCATGTAGTCCGTTTCGGCCATCCCGTCTCCGTCCGGAGTGGAGGTGCGACCATGGTGAGGCGAACGGGACAGGGTTGTGAGGACGCGGGCCGAAAGAATCATACAGTGTGTCTGTTCAGGGGTACCTCGCTCGCGCGTTGACGTGACACCGGAATGCTCGTTCCGACGTTATGCCACCAGGCCCCCCGCGTCGGGCATGTCCTTCCTGTCTGGGGAGCTAAGCGCCAAACGAATTCTTTACTGGTCGGCCATCGGGTGGACACGGCTTGCCAGGATTGGGCGAGCTCGAGGGAAGTGCGTCGGAATCCGTGGGCACGCACTCCAATCAACTAATCGACGGGCGGCCCTCGCGCCAAGGGTGAGGAAGCGGTCAGCGAAGCCCGCGGGAGTACATGCTCTGTACTGCCTCTCATTAATGCGTCCATGGAAATGTTCGACCGACGAGCCGCGAGCGGTTCTTGGTTTATAGCCGCAAATGAATCGTACGTGTCTGATCTGCAAACCTACGACGGGGCGTGTGCTGGCGTGCAACTGACCTCATGGAACTGTGTCTCGGGCTTTTGCCTGTGCCAATCCCATTCTGTGGATGGTCACACCTGTGCAGGTGTGGGGCAGCGAGGGAACCGAATCCGCACACGGACTCGGACAAGCTCGCCTACGCGGAAGGGGTACATAACGACGAGCTTGACTAATCATGTTGCGACATTAGTGCCGAGATAAGTACTCACGAAAATCGGAACCTCACTGAGGCGATCAGAACATCGCAGGAATGAAAACGGCATCGCGAAGACACGGAGACACTTCAGCTCATGCAGCACCTCGTGGAGAATTTATGGCATGGTGCGCTAAAGGCGCAGGTCCCCAGTAGGATATATCAATTGTGTGGGGCGGCGAAAGCTCTAATATGTGGGTTACCACGATGCCTCGATCTTGAAGATCTCCCTGGGTAAGTGGGGTGCAACCTTGCATCATGGACACCAGCGAGAGATCCGCTGGAGAGATCGAGTCAACTTGCAATCACCGAGCACATGCGCCCATGCGTGTACGAACCGGCGCTATGCACGAATTGAACAGGGTTGACGTTGTCACTGGCAACAACCTCGTGGGTATCCTTGGCGAGCAAAATATAACGTGGTTATGGCGTGATTATTGATTGTGGATCATCATCATCTCCTGGGTCCAAGTTTACATCCAAGAGCAAAATTGAACCCACGTCCCTGTGGAGTGCTTTCTCGAGGACGAAAAGGCGCGAGGAATGGTACCATTACCAAAATGAACCACGGAAGGGGCTTTTGTCATTTGATTCTATAAACTAGGAACACTTATAAGTCTGCACGGGATGGTGGAAGAAGCGCTGACTGCCCTCGATTGAGATCTCAACTCGACTCAACTTTCAAGGTTTACTTAGCTCACTGCATCCAAAGAGAACATTTTCTCCGCATTGGCGTTTGACACTTCGCATGGACTTCATTTTTTCGGGGGACAGCGTTTTCGAACGGGTAAGCAAATGGCCCAAGCGCCCGCTCCGTACGAGTGAGGGCGCACCACACATGTTCATGAGAATTTTGCGACAGGGTGCTCTCTGTAAGTTTGTATATATATGATTCGTTGGCGGTGTCGTGCCTTGTTTGGCGGCCCATCTCAGGTGCCAGGCCCAGTATAGGCTCAGTTGGGACAGCTCTAAAGCAGGCTAAACTCCCTCGTCATCACATTTGCTGGCTCCGTTCGACCTCGGTATAAAATGTGCCTTAACCTCCAAATCAGCCCAGAGTCTCCGCCCTTTTTTCCCGCTCGCGACACCTAGGCCGTTCTTCGAGTTCCCCGCATTGGACAGGCTATTCATAGCAGGTCAGATAACCTTCATCGATAACCCAACTCCGCAAGGTTCAATGATTCAACTCTTCTTTGTACTTACCTCTCCAGGGAATGATTCATTGTCTTTCTCGACGGTGCTCCACTCGGGATGCTCCGTGGGGTTCGGTTCCGCAATGACCTAGGCGAAAACAACGAGGTCCAGTAGACGAGATGGGATGTCGGCGAGTCGACTGAGGCCATATCATATCACTCCGTCGTATCGACATCGATAACCAATCTAGACACGATGGCGGCTCGTATACCAGATTCGGATCAAGATCCGCACTC
The DNA here is from genome assembly GCA_038089955.1 of Strobilomyces dryophilus. Taxonomy (NCBI): domain Eukaryota; kingdom Fungi; phylum Basidiomycota; class Agaricomycetes; order Boletales; family Boletaceae; genus Strobilomyces; species Strobilomyces dryophilus. The sequence goes on from JBBPLT010000111.1 coordinate 13,110, forward strand.
CGCCCCCTGCCACTATAAGTGATTGCCACATGTCCCTATCCTCCACACCATCGTCCCTTGGTCATCGATCTGTGTACAATGGTGAGCTGCTCTTTGCAACACCTTCTACTGTTCTCATGTTCTGACCTTATCTCCAGGGCGTCACCATCGATCGAATTTCTCCTGGAGATGGCGTTACCTTCCCGAAACATCGGGGTACGTCCATCGCACCCGCGATCTTGAACAGGATCTTACTGATATCTAAACAGACAAGGTGAAAATCCATTATGTCGGTACACTCGAGAACGGTAAGGTTTTTGATTCAAGCAGGGACCGGTGCGTTTGCTCTGCTCGCCAACGTTCTTAATCTTCACATCAATTCCAGCGGCGAACCTTTTGAGACAGAAATTGGCACTGGTAAGGTCATAAAGGGATGGGACGAGGGTGAGTAGTTAAACCCCTCCAGGATATCAGTGGGCCTCATGTCCCGGCAGGCGTCCCACAATTATCGCTTGGTGAAAAGGCGATCTTAACCATCACTCCAGACTATGTGGGCGGAAAATCTGCCTTGATCTGCCTTCACCTTCACTAACACACCATAGGGTTATGGCACTCGGGGTTTTCCTCCTGTGATCCCTGCAAACTCTACTTTGAGGTTCGAGGTGGAGCTGCTGAAGATCAATTGATGACTTTGAACCGATGTATACATCCGACAGCTCTCTCTTCTGCTGGCGTGCGTCTACCTTGTGTCATGTATCTGGATTGCTCTTCCCGTGTTTGTTCTATCCACTCTTGTCCTTCACACGTATAGTGAATTTCCGCACTGACTTTGGTGAGTCCGACCAATGCCCCGGGCGGTCCTTTGAGGGCGCCTCCGACGGACTGAGTCACGTTATGGGAAACCCAAATTTCTGTGGATCGAGGGGCTTCGCAGAATTTATCGAAGACTGTCCCTATGTTTCTTTTTGTATCAGCGTTATTCAATGCCAGAAAAGTGCATAGATGCGGGTGCGCTATTTATGCCGCCCGAGCAGCAGCCGAAACGATCACCACTCTTCGTGTACGTCTTCGCCACTTATTTAGATTACGCGTGTAGAAGAGCAGGCGAGAATGGAGGCATCAATCGATCATGCACATGTTTCATCACAATAAGAGTAGCGAGACCCAGGCGACACTTCGATTCCCTAGCGAAAAACGACTAGTTGCAAGTTCGGAGGATACGAGGATACGAAGCTCATGCTGATAGAGATGCCACCGGCATCGGGACCTCTACCATGTCCTCGTTATCATCACTGTTCTCTCCGGGACCTGACCCTTCGCCCGTGACCTGGGGCGTGGATGCGTTGGGCACGGCGACGGTCCTATGGGAAACCTCCAGGTTTTGCGAAAGTTCGTCCTCGCTAACATCTGCGAGTTCCGCCAACTGCGCAGCCAGAAGTGCAAGTTGCGCTTGTAATGCTGCTCTTTGCTCTGCATCGAGGTCTGTCGATCCCCTCACACCAACATGGCCTTCGGAGACGGTTGCACCGGAAGCCAACGAAGACATGTCAGCTCCAGGCGTCGAGGGCACCTCTGCCTTATTTTCTTCATTGGAGATTTGGAAAAGCTGCCCAAAGTTGATCGCTTTCAGAATGCTCTGCGCCGCCTCCCAAGCGTCGCTGCAGTCCCCTATCTCATGGTCAAGGGCGGAGGCTACATGCTTCTGAGAAGTTCCAGAACCATCCCGGGAAGCCGGTATAGGCGCAGATTCCGCGATACCTTGATATGGAAACCCAAGGGGATACGCCCCGTATCCCGGAGGTTGCCCAGGAGGTAGGCGAGCATGCAAATTGCCAGCTCCATGGGGGACAAGGGGCGCGTGCGTAAACGGTGACGACGAGGGTGGCTGGAGGCCGGGTATCGCAGTTTGCGCAAGGGTTTGCGGGCGACGCGTCGTTCGCTTGGAAGTCTGGGACGAGCTCAAGCTAAGCGATCGTCTAGCGAGGATTTGTGCGCATACATTACCACCTTCCCAGTTTTCGTTCAGCCGATATTTACCGTTACTCCCTTTCTCTAGACGACCTCTCTTGTACGCCTTTTGTAAAGCTTGACTGGCGGAGGGACGAAAGTTTGTCTGCAGAGGGTAATGCATCGCCATCCAGCTGAAGAGACTCTTTGGCGCGCATCCTTCCGGGTCGCCCGAGTCCAAAAGTGCTTCAACGATCATCTCCTCGTAACTCGGTAGATCGTCAACACTACTGAGCGAGGGAGGTGGTTCTGGACCAGGGCGTGGAGGGCGAACAAGTGGCGTGTTAGTGAACGGTGAGTGGTGGCTTGTGGGATTGACTGGGTACATTGGAGGTTGAGGAAACGAAGGGTAGGGATGCGCGTAGCCATACGACGCGTGAGGGGAGGTATAATAGGGTGTATGTGGATAAGTTGGATGGTAGTATGAGTGATGGGGGTAATGTGGTCCTGGGGGGATCGTTGATCGAGATGCGGCAAGCTGTGGTGTACTAGCGGGTGACCCAGTCTGGGTTGGTACCGGTGTCGCTTGGTCTGACCAACTCGACCGGGGTTGGGTTGCCTGTTCTCCCGATGAAGTATGATCGGGAGGAGGGGTCCGGGAAGGTGCGTTCGACTCAGCAGAGGACTGGTTGTGCGATGCTTGGGCTTTCTGGGCCTGAATGGAGGCGATGGCAGCTCGGATGTCATATGGCCACACTGAACTCTTTACGTGGAGAGGTGCATGGGCTTCGAATGTGAGGCAGATGTCGATCACCTGCTGTGGGGGAAGCAATCCCAAGTATTGCTTTTTGATGGCGTAAATTTCGGCCTCTGTGACATTTTTTTCGAGAATGAGGCTTGTGTTCGAGCGTAGTGAAACGTATGAATGCCCACCAGACAACGGTTGATAACCATTTTGTGGAGGTGGAAGAAATGTCGGGGATACTGCCATCTGCATCGTTCCGGTACAGCTGCATAGTTTTTCGAGTCAAGGTTTATTTATGTACTCAAGGAGGTCGGCGTCGCACCACGGTGTGCTTCTACTTATATTTTAATCTACCTCTCTACGTACGGGTATCCTGTCCGTTCTCTCTCCATGGGAATCACTCAGAGAATCAGTGCGTGGTACTATGAGCTCTTGCCCGCCGGCGCCGACAATGAACGTGAGCTACCGGACGCCTGACCATTGCAATCTCGAGCGAGAGCAGCCTCTTCAGGAGACAGGGAGAGAATCGATTGTCTGTAGTTTGACGCCCATCTGCGCAACTAATCGCATGGCAATGGTCGACGAAAGTTGGATGACGGAACAGACGACTCACCGGCATGAAAATGTGTTCTCGCTCGCCCCAATCGGCGAGGAGGACGCAGTAGAGGAGCGTGACTAGGGATCGGATGAGCGGGACTAGCCATCACTACGATAGAGCCTCACGAGGTATTGTAGTGTAAGTTAGAAAGCGGGAACCTGAATACACCCAAGGAGGACGAAAGTCACCACCATTGTCGTTGGTCTGGTTGCTTGGTCGAATCCTTGTCGAAGCATATCTGCTCGCAGAAACTCCCCGCGACGTTGCTGACTTGGCTAGCCCCAGGAGTTGCCTTACGGTCCTGTGCATGGAAGAATCCACTTTGTACGTTGTTTGTTCTGATATCACACGACGGCAGATGAAGGTATCCACCACTGCGCCAGTGGGCCGTCCTTAGCTTCGGAGTCTTTCCCCAACAACTCCATTCACGCGATCCAAGTGCCTCTCTGGGCTATACTTTGACCGCCCGAGTGTCTTTACAGATATATATCCCGGCGTGACCCCGGATCTCATCTCTAGAATCTAAATTTCGTGAGTCATTTTGTACCGTCGACCGGCGTGACGCTCATCGACTTTAAGCTTGCCCCCGCATTGACGAGAGGGAGAATTATAGTGCAGGCTAATGCCGTGACAGATGACCGATGCACACTCACTTCCTATCTTCCCTTCACTGCTACTCATGGTTTCGACGGCCTTCTGCTTAGGCTTCGAGTGGCTCACTGGTCCGGGCAGGTGTCAGTAAATAGTGGGCAAAGATCCTTTGCGATTCATCTACTCCCTTTGCTCGACCAGGGGGCTAACACGCTTTACTGTGATCAGTTAACAGGCCGGTTTAGTCCTAACTATAGATCAATTTTGCGGGCGACACAGACCTGAAGAGAAATGCTGAAGTTCAGGTGAAGATTATTAGCATGATATATGTCTACCTACCCTCGAGCAGGACGTCAAGCGCGGCGAATATATAATGTGTACGGTAAGCTCGTTGATCAAATCATGCTCCCGCGCTCACACAACCCCTTTCGGAGCTCTGGGCTTGCGTGCTTTCCCGTTCCCTGTGTGTCCCAGTTGCAAGTGACATCTTTCTTTGGTACGCCCTCCCTGGTTCCTGACATGGTTCCTGCACGCAAGGGTTCTGGGCGACTCTGATGACATCATTCCTTGAATTGGTGAACAAAGCACCTGCCGAGACGCCGTCTTGGTGTCATTTGCCTAACCTAACCTTCTCTTTTGGTTATTGGATTGCAAAAATAGAAAGGGTTGATACTGGTTGACTGCGATGGGAAAATTGAAGCTTGAGTGTAGTGTTTTCTGACTGTTCTGAGAAACGACTGATCTGCAGCGTTCCAAGAAATCATAAGCCGGCCCAGTCCTGCGAGTGGATCTGGATGCAGCGTCAGAGGAATTAGCGTTCAGCGACTTGCTCTAGGGTTCTCGAGTGCTCTCCGTGCGGTGCTATTGTCTCTCTCCTTTACCCACGTTGCTCGTTACGCTCTTCCTTCTAGGAAAATCTGCCCACCTCAACAAGCTGAAAGTACAAAACTTGGCTTCCAGATACATCTAGTGTCAGAGGTATCCCTGACCACCCCACAGTGGCAGCTCCCTCTGCAGCTTTCACCTCGAAGTGATCTTGGATGGCGACATGGAATCACGTCGGACCTATGGTCTGCACCTGTATGTTTGCCGATACTAATCACTGCTCATGTTCAGTTCCACAGCGCCACAGCTACATGTTCCTATCCATTTCCCCCGATGACAGGGCACCCAACAGTGCATACATCCCCAATAGCTAAATTTGGAGGAGGTATTTCGTAGCCATATCATCTGAATTACTCGAAATTGCGGTATAACCAACACCCGCAGATTGTTTTCTGACGGCTCATGTTGGCCGTTCTGCGCTGGCAAAGTGGTCTCAGCAAACTGTTTGATTTCCATCACGGAGTTCATCTAATCGATCGTATCCTCCCTACAATAGCGTCGCCGTGCCTTACACAGCGCAGAATTTGGTATGTCACGTACCACTCTGACGAAGACATTTATGTTTTCCAGCGGGCTCAATGGGCACGGTCTACCTTGAGAGACGTCCGCACTGGGGGGGTTCTGGAACCATAAAGTTCTGCCTTGTGAGACACTTCCTGGCGGCTGAGTGAGATGTATCCGGCGCCTCCCAAAATATCACCGCCATCATCGCAGTTCATGTGGCCGATACTTTTAATATCGCGAAGGGGTCATATACCGCTTCCGTGGGCGGTAGCGGCGGTGTAGAGGCTTCCCAACGGAACAGCTATTCACCTGCTGCGCGCGGATCAAATGGTACGAAAAGTGCGACCATTGTGCAACCTAACCGCAACCGCAACATCGTTCATGCTTTCTCTAGCTATCACGACGTCGGCGATCCATCCCCTAGATCAGTTATATATTTTGCTTAATGCGGTAGGTTGAAGCACTGCTTAAGGATCAGATTACGCTAATGCCTAAATCGAACGGCCCAGATAGCCGCACGGCCCGCACCAGGTTATTCGGATCAGCGACTTCAGTTGAAAGCCTGTTCCAAACATGTCCTCTGGCAGGGCACACCCCAAGGGGACACCTGAGCCGAGACTGGATCATCCGCGATCGATTGATATTGCCGCAACGAGCTTGGCTGGCCGACAACATCACCATCACTTCTGGCACGCATGTACTTAAGCATCCGGACTCATCTGAAATTGAGGTGTTTGTCAAGCAAAAATGGAGTCTCGCAGATTAACCGGTTACGGCGTTGGAGAACATTCTTTGGTCCCTTACGTTCTATTCATCAAGTTGCATTTGTTGTCATGAAGGTATAACCGCATTATCGGCGCAGAGTACTCGCGTAATGCTTCGAGAAGCGCATCCCTGGTGCGAGTACTACATACAGTACGAACGCTTCGGATGTAGTCTGCCACTGGAGGAGCTTACTGTAACACTGGCAACAACGATAAACGAAGGAATTTTGACTACGTATTAATTTCGTGTCACCAAAATAAAAGACGTGAACGTTGTGAGAAAGAATGGATTTTAGAACCTCAAAGGCCCGAAAACGCCCTCTGAGAGGTTCATCTTATGAGTTGCGGATGTCGTGTCCGAGCGCTAATTTTCAGCCTTATTGGATTAAGAAACGTGGGAGCCAGGCGCTTGCTGTCGTGTGCGAACACCAACTTGAACAGAACCCTCTCGGGCGCCGCGGTCGACTGAGGATGATTCGTACCCTTATCGTCGTGCAGATTGAATGGCGTTCTGGGTGGACAGATTGAGCGGAACCTTCAGTAGTAGGCCGCCACATCCGATGTTCGGAAGAGTCAGTATTTGCCTCGAGCGTTAAGTTCTGGGCCATCAGCGTCCATGCGGTCACTGGCGCGTGAAGAGAGATAGTAAATAAAGGTTTGACCACCGATCGGCGGTCAAGCCGTTCGCCAAGACTGATACTTCCGCGATTCTGTTCGGATATTGCGCGCGACCAGAGCGGGTCACCGTGATTGATCTTAATCCCGACTCATATACAACGTCTGAATGATAGGAACAGAGTTCGACAGATCGATACAAGGAACTTTGCATGCATAGAGGGCGAGCATCCCTGGTATTTGGCGGTCTGAGCAGGACTCTGCCCGCGCTGAAGACAGTGCAACTGCAACCTGAGAACCCTAGGACCTGAGGTGGAGACCATCATACTAATCGGACTTCAAGGCGACAACCTTTCTATCGTCCAACGAGGTTCTTCGTCAGAAGATCTCTCATCGCGCAGGTATCGCACTCGATCGTGAAGGCGGGATGGCTTTCCGAGCCAAAACTCCATTTCACTGATGTAGTTAGCGCTAGATCCGTTCAATTAAGGGGTTACGCCGGTACCTTGGAAGAACCCTCCAACCACCCCAAAAGTTAGGGAGTGGAATCTTCCCTCCGTTACTCTCGTCGACTTCGAAGAGTTTCCGAGCTTGCTCTAATCTTTCCTGTAAATCATTTTCTCCGATGACAGCACTCTGCTTGCTCGCCACTGCGCCCAGCTGACTGCCGATGGGGCGACTCTGGAAGTACGCCTCACTTTCTTCTTTGCTCAACTTCTCCACTTTTCCAACGATCCTGACCTGCCTCGACATCTCTCTCCAGAAGAAGAGTAAGGCAGCATTTGGATTGTGGTCGAGTTCTTGGGACTTGCGTGAGATGTAATTGGTGTAAAACACGAAGCCTCGCTTGTCTAGTTGTTTGAAGAGGACCATGCGCGAGGAGGGTATGCCGGATGGGGCGACGGTGGATAATGCCATGGATTCTGGTTCACGGACATCGGCGTTACGGGCTTCATTGAACCAGATGTGGAATTGCTCCAGGGGAGACGGGTGGACGTTGTGCGGGGAGATATGACCTGGAGTGTTGTACTGATGGTGTGAGCGGACTTGGATAGTGTCCTTCGTTTCCGCGATGTCTACGAGGGACATGTCCTGAGACGAATTGAACTTTGAGAGATTGCGCCTGGCAAGGAGTAATAACGACTGTGATAAGAACTTATTCGGGATCACTTTTGGGACCGTCCCGTAGATCATGCTCACTTGGTGGCCTTGTTTGATTAGCAGGTGCCGACGGGTCGTTGCCAGTTAGTTACTTGCACAGGGAACGGAACAACATCAATCGACCATGAATAGACGAAATAATCAGTGAAGCTCCTCCCACGGTTGCAGCGTACATCGCCATGTTCAGCCTCCTCGAAATCAAACACTGAAACACGGGTTCGATGGCATAAACACATGGAGAGACTTTGCTATCAAGATAATATTTCCCGTAGTAGCTGACGAAAAACAACCGTCTTCACGGATCCGTACTGACTTGACGACCAGTCTGTCACACCGTTAAAAGCGTCTCTGAAGATAACCCAGTTTCGAATCGGGGTGTCAGGCCCCAGAGTCACAGAATGATGTCGGGTCGCGCAGTGGCAACAAGGGGTGTTTGCTACTGAGCTGCAAAGGCAAGGTTTTGCAGGACATGTCGCCGGACATGGTTATCGCCGAGGGCACCCTTACGTATACAGCTTTGGCGATACGCCTGAGGCACGGATTAGAGCGCACTACTTCCCATGGGCGCGCATCATGATCAGGAATACGGAGCTTCGATTTCCGGACAACCAAACAATTCTGGATCAGGACCTCGCGTCAGGGGGAGTACTTTCTCCGCATCATGAGCCTCGCAGAGACCGGGCTGAATTTCTGTTTCACAAGTTATAAGGTATGAAATAAAGGACCAAGCACCTATTCATATGGCCGCGGAAAAACAGGAGCTGATCGGGTGATAACGGTGCCACAGGGGTTGGACGGATACACTTGACGAGGGAGGGGGGAGTGGGTGACCAAATAGCAAGACAAAAAAGGAACTGTGGGCGAATGAGTAATTTGTTATCGAATTGTGAGGACATGAACGCCTCATGAGCCGTCGAGCGAGGTTCATTTCGCCAAAGTACTGCTGTTCATGGGTCCAAAGGCGGGTAGAGCGGAGAACTGAATTAAGGTTTGTTTGCGGGTGTGCTGAGATAAGAGGTTGATAGGAATTTATCGGGCCTTGGCGGACTCAGATCCGTAAGGGGAGTTTCTGGCCTAGAGGACTTCCAACGCGCCGTCTCGCGTCCACTCGGGCCTGTCCGACATTCTGAGAGAGGCCTGGAACAGACAATTCTCGGCATGGCATCGGCAGGGTATTTCTGTTCTCGGAGTTTAAAATTTATTTAAAGTAAAGCGTATCAGTGGCACCAAATTGCGGCACGTGGGTTGTCGCATCACGGCGTGAACCGAACGATCTGAGATCAAGTACATCTCCAGGAGAGCTTGGTTTCGCACTTTTTAACCAGCGTTACTCCGTCCACCTTGCACCCCTCCTCCCCGTTCCCTTACCCTCCGATGCACTCCATATCCGATCTCACCACTTTCTGCAGGAAAACATCCGGCGATGTCCCTGCAAGGCTCGTCGTAAGTTCTCTCATCTTCCCGCCTTCGCTCCTCCCTCACTTCTCAGGGTGCATCTACCACCGTCGTCGGATCGAAAATGTATCTCTTCGTGAGTGACCCCTTCTCCCCCCCCTTCCCCCCCCCTCATCGCCCCTCAGGGTGGTCGTCTGGTCACCGAACGGCGCATGATTGCGGACCTCTACGTATTCGATCTCGAGTGTTTCACTTGGGAGAAAATCCCGCCATTTCCCGAAGACGACATCCCAGAACCTCGTTACTTTCACAGCGCAGAAACATGCAGGTTTTTTCCTCTTTCTCCTTTTCTCCACTAACCTCTTCTCAGGGAACAATCAACTCATCATTTTCGGTGGAATGGGAAATACTCCCAATACCTCCAACGCGGAGGATCTTTGTGTTTTGAATGACATTCGATTTCTTGATTTGTCGACGATGCACTGGCTTCCTGCATCGTCCACCAGTGCATTGTCTCCGGATATGCCTGGTGATACCCTTGTTCCCAAGCCCAGATATGCACATCTCTCCTCTGTGACAGCCGACAGGCTCTTCATCATAGGCGGCCAAGATCTTTCCAACGTATGGTTAGATGATGTCCATGTTTACGATCTCCTAGGTAAAGCTTGGGTCCAACGAAGGAACTTCCCCCACCATTGTGGCACCTATCGTAGCATTGCGGTATCCGCTAATCTACGTGTTCGGCTTCCCCAGGAGGAATCACGTGCCGCCGACAACATTGCTGTTTTAGGCTCCCCAGGCACTCGCTTCCGTTCAGACAAGTCTTCCCCGTCATCTCAAGAGTTTACGCCCACCGAGTCCCTCGTCCATCTTCCATACTCTGCCTCTCCAACCGATGAATTTCCAAACGACATTTATCTCTATAGCAATTACAATGTACGCTTCTGGCTCATTGTTATGATCATGTAACTCACGACATACTTCAAGTTCACGGATGTCAGGCGCGAACTTGAAGTGTTTTCACCGTTACCCGACACTGACTTCACGATTACCGATCGCTCCGCAGCGATGGCCGGAACTTCCTTCCCCCCTGGTCTTCGATTTCCCTCGGGCGCAATCTTGGGCACACATTTTCTCATCGCTGGCACCTATCTCGCTCATACATATCAATCTTACTCCATCTGGGCTCTTGACCTACTGACGATGACTTGGTCCCGCATCGACCCAGGAAATGCTGTTGCTTCTGGATCATGGTTCCGAGCATGTCTTTGGCCCGAGGCGAATAAATTCGTCATATTCGGGAATCGCAATGGGAATTTAGTGGAGGACTATAATCGGCGACTACTCAGCTGGGATCATGTCGCAGTGATTGATCTGGAGTCTTTTGGCATTTATCAACCTCCACCGCTGCGACTGGATGTGCCTATGCAAGAGTTCGGTTTATCTGCGCTAGAGGAAGGGGTTTTGGCGGATTTCGAGGTTGTCTGCGATGACGGGCGCAGGATCAAATGCTCGAGAAAGATTTTAGAGGATAGATGGCCTTGGTTCAAGGAGCAACGAGTAAAATTTCTGGAGCGTGCCCATCAAGCCATCGAAATTTTACCATCTTCTTCCATGGATATAGGCCTTCCCGACCTTCCTGGAGCGCCGGACTCCTCAGAGCCTCGACCAGATCCTCGGTTGACGCCGCGCGCCTTCCATCTCTCAGAACCGTACCCAATTACGCTGGCGCTACTACAATACTTTTATTCGCTGGCACTCATCACGCCTCTTCAACACGCGCCTGCGGTCCTGAGTCAGCTGCTGATCATCTCCAATACGTATCAGATTACGCACCTGGAAGCTTTAGTAAAGCATGCGATGCACCGAGCTCTATCCAATTCGACTTCTGTTGGAGTCTACGAAGTAGCGACGCTCTGCAGCTGCCGAAGTCTGCAAATACGGTGAGGTTTTCGTTTTATTTTTTGAACATGTCAGCGTTCTTACTGTACTTTGTGTGCAGTGCTCTGAAGACCGTCATGGTAAGTAATTCGCTAGAGGGACAGACAGCGTCGGGCTCACGTCTGTTGGCAATTATTCAGTCATATAGTCAGAAAAGGACGGGCCGTTCCCGCGCAGATAGCAAAGGCGGGAGTGGAGGTAATCGTAATCTTGACCCGGGCGACAGCGACCATCAAGGACGAGGTTCAGACGAGACGCTGGGATCGTCAGCCCAGGCCCGAGGTGCCTCAGATGTTAGGCTGCCTGCTGGCGATCAGCAAAACAATGTGGCTAGCAGGGGCCATGTCGCAAACTTCAGTAAGTACAATACGCGTTGCCAGCTGTGGGTAAACTAATAGGATTTCTAATTCTGTGATTACGCGTCACGTAGCCGCTCCCACTCGTGAAATCCCGGGTGCCGTTTCCAGTTCTCAAATGAAAGAATATTCGCATAAAGCGGCCCTCTCAGCGAGCACGCTGGCTCCATCACGTCCCTGGACGATGTCAAACTCCAACAGGCCATTCAGCATCGTTTCTGCGCACACAGATTTCGAGCTCTGTGCTGTTGCAGATCTACTTTCTCCTGCCGTTACACACGCGCGCAGCGTTGCTGAAGAGCAAGAGGTTGTGGGAGCTGCGTTGGACGATAGTCTTGATGATTACCTCGACGCCAGCATCAAGCCTAGCGATCAGCGCCGAGGAAAGGCTTCTGTACCACCTTACCTCCTTCTGGAATTAGAAGAACCTTTCTCCCCTCCACATCCATCATACTCTCCTGACAGCGGTACCTTCACTCTTTCCGAGTCAGAATCCGAATCATTCACAGAAGACAGCCACTGGCGTCCTCGCCCTTCAAACCCTGTTTACCACCTTCCACGCCGCGCTCGTACACGTAGATCATCCGGTGCCGGCGTGAGTACAAGCGATTCTGATACACCATCCCTTTCGTCTTCCACTTCCATGAGTTCTTCGCATTCACGATCGAATTCTCCGGGAAGCCCAGCTACTTTAAAAACCCCCATCGACCACCTTCCGTCGTCACCTACCCTCCCCATTATCAAGGAGCGGTCCACGGGAAATCGGGGGTCTCTGAACCGACGTGTGTCACAGAGCTCTATCGTGCATGCACGCACAGGACTTTCTTCGGAACAGGACGGACTCGGGCAATCGTTGGTGACCATGGAAAGCCGAACGAAGAACCGGAACATCGAAAACCTCCGTGTCAACGTGCCCCCGACCTCTTTCCCCTTCCCCGTCCTACACCACTCGCCTACATCCATCGTCGAAACGGGGCCATCTGCGGGTACGGCTCGGACCGCGCCGCGCCCAAGTCTGAAATCCCTGACGCGCATAATTTCCCCTGCGTCCAAACCTTCGCGATCTTTCGAATTAGGTGCGGAAGCGACTTTAACGTCACCAACCATGAGCGTCTCTACGTCCAAGTTCTCCAAGGAGGATGCCAAGGAGGAGAGGACGCGGAGGGCAGAAGCGAAGAGGATGAAAAAGGCTGAACAGAAAGCTAAAGTCGAGCGATTGGCAGAAGAACTGAAGGAGCGTAAGCGGCGCCAAGCCCTCGCTCAAGACAAGCGCTCTATCCATTCGGATCGCTCTACAGGACACGGTGGCCGTCGACGTTGGGATGCTCAAATCGCCATGTATGATGGACTTGGACACGCGATGTAGGGACTCTTTTGCATGCTTTCGATCTTCGCGACATCAGTTTAAAGATATTATTCTGCGTATATATTCATTGCCGTTCTTTTTGCATGTTTAGCATTCATTTGGCAAAGCAACCTATCAATTACTTGTAGATTACATGTATCATGTTAGCTGTACAGTGGACGTGGAGAGCATATTGGATGGACCATTTCACCCATAAACATATAAGGGGTAAGGGGTAATCAGATAAATGCGCATGACAGGAATGTCATTCAGAAGTCGTGGCAAAACACAAGGTAAATTATCCCTGCGACTGTAGTGGATCCGATCTAACACCATGAGTAGCTTCCCCAGAGGCGTGGGCACCAATGACCAGACCGGGTCCATCATTTCGCCTCTGCACCTCGTGAGCTACCTCGGACGACCCGGATACTTGTGCCGATTGGTTTGTGGAAGTCGAGATTAAATGATTGTCTGTCATATTTGTCAGATCCTTTAACCCGTGGTAAGTCAGATGGATGGCAACTCACATTCCCTGGCATGTGCTGAAGTCAAGGAATGTCAGATGTTGTGTTTCCAGACTCGAGATGCTGCTCGAAGTGGACGTGACGTACCGAGATCCTTTTGTCGACTACACGAGCTTCCATGTTCACAGTCCGGACGACTCGTAATGGCTGCATCCAAGTGCCCCTTTTGACGTTCACGAATCCACCACTCTTTCAAACCCCAGAGTAATACTTCTGTCGCGCAGTGTCTACAGATGTGCGTTCTTGGCGCATTTGGGTTGTCATCAATTCCGGCTGCGACACTGTGCATATCCACAAAAAGGTCCGATTCAATCAGGGGTCGAAACCCGTTCGGTTGCGAGTGGAGGTACTGCACGACCTACACACGGATCATCAACGTCTCGAGGGCTCTGGAGGCACGGTAACTCACGTCACGATATATTTGTTTTGGGGTGACTTGTCTGTTGGTCAAGTAGTCCAGCATTATCTCGACTTCCACCGTATTGCTTTCAAAGCACTCATATACCTCGGAGGATTGAATGAGATCGCCGACGTCGCTCATGTTGTGGGGATGCTGGCTGGCTAAAGGTGATGCAGTGCATCTACCCTGGACGTTAATTCCACAGAAGGAAACCTGACAAAAATCACATTTCGTCGTGACAGGGGCCCCAAGGGCAAGCAGCATCTCACTATTACAATAGCTATAAGCGGGAGGATCGATGTTGAACGAGACATATCATACCAGTTTCCGCAATAGGCATGCCCCGGAGGCGCGCCATCATCAAGATGCCAAGCCTGGTCTGGATCGACGGAGAAGTCTACGATTGGCTGTGGGCATCTCCATCCATACTGGTTATCAGGCCCGCAATGCGGACAAGGACGAGCGTAATCTGAATTCTGATTGATATTTGGTTCTGGAGACGCCTCTCGCGGTGTAGGAATCTGGCGAAGTGCTCGAGTCGTCATCCTACTGATACGAACCACCACGTACGCACCCTCATCGACGAGCCCGCTTTATAGATTTCATCAGCCTGCATTCGCTCCCTTTCTGCGCGTGTCCTGGAGGGTTCCGCGCGTAGTAGCACATCGACGATTGTCTGAATGGGGCGAGATGGTATTACAAAGTTCGAGACCCCTCTGCAAGCGGGGCAGTTTGTGCCACCATTCTGTCGGTCAACCCAGTTAGCACCTACGTCGTGGCCACCGAGTCGTGACGATGCGACGGCAACGTTGTGTGGAACCAAGCTGACTCCCAGTGTTAGGAGCCCAGACCACGTCGTGGCACTAGGAGCTTAAAAGTCTAGCGACAGCTTACCTTGATCCAAAGTACACAACAGCTGTCATTCGGTCAGCATCCATTTACACGCTCAACAGATCGAACTGGAATACCTTCCACAAAAGAAGTGTTGGCACGGGGACACGACGACCGGCCGGTAGACGAGTTCGGCGCAACAGCCGCATTGAAGCTCCTGGGCTAGATCACCGACAAGTGCATCGTATTTAGACGTGGACGCTATCTGTTGTTGTTCCATGTCTTCTGAGGGGTCTTCCTTGAACCTCTTCCTTGTGATCTCATTGTCGACACGATCGAAGGGGGAGGGGGGACGCTTGAGGGTGGAGGTGGAGGGTCGGTCGTCTGCAGATGATGCAGTATTCGGCGAGGAGTGTCGAGGACGGTGAGCAAGCTCCATGGGTTGACTGACCACGCTGGTCGACGTCAATGTATGTAGCCACCGACGCGCACATTTCTGGCTTAAGTACTACCGTCTGGGCAGCCACATCATTCCCTTTTCGGGAAACATCGGTAAAACACAACAATTATACAACGCGCGTCCGAGTCAACATACACCGTCCGTAGTACTCAGTGGTGGTAACGGTCGACCAGCCTCTCTACAAGCTTCGATCAGCTGCTCGCGGATTTCCCGCGAGCGATGTCTTTGTGCTAGCGACGGCTCAGCGCTGACCTAGCACGATGGCCTTCACGGACTCACCAGGACACGGCCACAGTGCAGCCAGGTAGTCGACGGGTTTGAAAAGAACGATAGCCACGTCGAGGGCGAGCGTCAACGAATTGTCGCGTTCCAAAATCGACAGTACTCTGTTCCCGATGCAGATCAGTGAAACGGAGGAGTGCTTCGATACATGACTTCACCTGCTGATCTGACCCATGAACCAGAATGCAAAGAAAGGTCGATGCAGCAACGGTTGCGAGTCATGCCCTGTAACAGATCCAAGTGATTGAACGACGCGCTGGGCGACAACGGCTTGGTGAGTGACTTGAATCGAAAGGTGAGTTGAGATAGTGCGAGTCGAAACAAGCACAACGCACGCCATTCCTTCGCTTTCTTGCGGAATGAGCGAGTGAAATCACTGCAAAGCACCGTCAGCCGTGTTTCGACAAGTAAGAGAAAGACGTACCCAGTAGCAAGTGGTATATACTGTTGAAATTCATGAGTTACAACCATCCGCACACTACGAGAGGTCAATTGCATTCGCACTGAGAAATGGCGCCTCGCTTACTTGAATAAATACTCGCGTCCTTGGAACAGGAACGATCTCTCGAGGTTACACGCATGTGAGTTGAGCGCAGCCTCGAGCACATCCGCTTCGAGCCATGCGTCCATTGCAAAGCGCCATATTTGCGCTCCCGACACGCTAGGATCGTTACGCATCCTGAGGCAGCTATGCCAGAGTAGCATTGTCCGGTAATTGAGCGACCAAACGGTATCCTTTCCAGAGTGGTTATCGGAGAAGCGCATCGCTTCTCCAGGAAAGAGTAATGTAAACTAGACCTCTGTTGGTCAGTAGAGCTACAGCGATGAATAGACATGCATACGTTGGCAGGTTCGAGGACGAAGAGCTCAGGTGGTGTTCGGTTCGCCGATGTGACGTATGCTGTGTGACCAGCTGTGAGCAGTAGCGTGCTCCAACAGAGTCTCCGGCAAGTCTCCTTTCGGACCTCAGCTTCCGGCCAGGAGTTATCCCATGCCGGGGAAGAGAGCCAGAGAGGGGTGTATTCGCGAGCTGCCGGCCAGTGTTGTCCGAGCGATCGAGAAACACAAGAGCAACCTTGCCACCCTGTGTCGATCACTTCGGCGTTGAATGACGGATCCGTTGCCCGAGGTCGCGACGTAGACGTAATCAAAGGGACAGCGCCAGGAGAAAACCTAGCGGATGCCGGGTCTTCCATGTCGAGAAAGGTCAGAGAAAGCGTCCTGATGATGGTGTCGAGCATAAACAGAGCAGATGAGCATCGCTCGGGGGTGTAATCAGGATGCGCGCAGACTTCGAACAAGGCTAATAGCTTTCGGACGGTCAGACAAGTCACAGAACAGTAGTGACCTTACCCAAGCTGCCTGCGCTAGTTCTTCGTCGATCCAGCGGGCATTCAAACTAGCCTCTAGGGCGCCTTGAGCGACGTCCCGGAGACGCATTGCCCTACGGCGACCCGGTCTACCAAAGCCGGCCTCGGAAGACTGGAAGAAGCTCGCAATAGCCAGTACTGCAAGTAAGAGACTAGGCTGCATGCGAGCCCGCCTTTCTGGATCGAAATAAATAGAGAGAAACCGAGGAACGTTGATAAAAGAAAACCAATAATTCGAAGAGCGGAATAAAAAGCGTAAATCGCTGGTAATTTGGTTTGCAGCTTGCTGTCGTTTAGACACGGGTATAAATACACACGGCAAGGAAAGGGAATACATGGCGAGAAGGGAGTCCCACCAAGTTTGACGAGTAAAATCAAGAGAAGGCCCGGAGATTATGTTCGGGGAATCCTCCGTGGTATCGCGGTGGTTATCTTGGTACGGAGAGATAAATGCACGGGTTGTAGTCGCAGTAATGACAGAGTTCATAGGCGTGTACGAAGTAGGGGGCATGATTCGTAGACCCTTTGGTCACAAGTGATATGAGAGTGTCAACGACAAGCGAATGATCAAGTCAATACCTGACTGGTCGTCATGCGGTATAGTGTGTCGTCTAGGACAAGCGAATTAGATGAGAGTGAGGTTGGTGGAGTAAGAGCAGGATGGATAGGATGAAACGGGGCCATATCGGCTAGCTGGGGGTCGATTGCAAGAGAAGTAGGGGCCGGGCGTGGAGAAGACTCGGGCTGTGGAGGGGGGGACGCCGAGTCGTGTCTCTTTCGCCGACGACGACGGGAGGCGACTGGATCTGCGTCGCACTCCTGACGGGCCATGCGCTGGCGCGCGCCAGGGGTCTTGTCGGGGCCCCGGCG
The DNA here is from genome assembly GCA_038089955.1 of Strobilomyces dryophilus. NCBI lineage: Eukaryota > Fungi > Basidiomycota > Agaricomycetes > Boletales > Boletaceae > Strobilomyces > Strobilomyces dryophilus. Next base: position 30,673 of record JBBPLT010000111.1, read on the forward strand.
CTTCGGAGCGGCGTCGTAGGTGCATGGGTCGCTTGGCTTGCCGGCGCGACGGGTGCAGTTGTGGCAAGTAGGCTTCGCGCCATCGCACCGTACCTTGCGGGTTCGGCTGTGATGCGGCCATGAGCGAGGCAATGCCGCAAACGCACCGACGAGGAAACTCACCACTGCAAACATGCGACGTATACGCGTGCGCGCGGTTTTCCCTGGGTGGTGAGGGGCTGGTCTGAGGCAAGCTCGATGCGGGGCTTGGCCCTGTGGGGTTTCTTGGTGGAGGTGGGAGTTGGAAGGGGCTGGTCGGGGACGGCGGGGAGGGACATGCTCCGAGCCGCGGTGGAAGAAGATGACGCCGGCAGCAATACGCACCCCCGGTGAGCCATGCTCGCACTCCTCGCTAGGCTCCTTGTCGCCCAAGGAGCAACCGCCAGACCCCCGGCCGTCATGACCTCGGCCCGGCTTTCTGCCCTCGCACCGTACACACAGTTCGCGAGGGCTGCCTACTGCCCCCCCTATGTCGGATATTGGTCCTCCTCGGACTGTCGTCGTCGCCCATCAGGGCACTGATGCCATGCAACTGTAACCCTCGGCTCCCTCTCTCGCGTTCCCTTCGTTTACCTTCGCGTAGCTTCTCCGACCTCACCGATGTTGACATCTTCAAGGAAACCCTCGATCCTGTGCTCTTCCCCGGCGTAGATGATAGTGTCCTGGTTCACAGCGGTTTCGCGGACGAACACGCCGAAACCGCCGAGGTCATTCTCGACCACGTCAAGTTTCTCATTTCCGACTACGGCGCGACGTCTGTCACTCTGGTATCCATCTCGTTTCTCCAGCGCACCCGGTATCCACTTTTGCATGGATCGGCCATTCCCTGGGAGGAGCGCTCGCCGAACTTGACTGCATGTTCATGGCGCTTAACCTGCCTCCCGAGATCGCCATCAAAGGCGTCACCTACGGCACTCCTCGCGTCGGAAATGCTGCGTGGGCCGCTCTCTTCGATGCGACTGTTTGTGTTTTCCTCGTTCCCGCCTTAGCTCGATGTGCGTTCCGATTCACGACAGATCCCAGACTTCCAGCGGATTAATAACAAGGAGGACATCATTCCCATCGTTCCCGGTCGTTTGTTGGGATTCTCGCACGTCATGGGCGAGGTTCATCTTATTCAACCCGACGATGCCGTCGAATGTCCTGGCAAGCACAGTAGCTTGTCAACTCATCCGTAGGTGACATCATCGACCATATGGGCCCCTACCAGGGGATCTACATTGGCACGATCTACTGCACATAAATAGCCACAGGTTGGAACTCGGCGTTCCGTTTTTATCGTGGTAGCACCATGCGCTTGAAAGTCACGCGACGCACAATCATCATTCAAGGCAACTGGCTTGTGCAGACTATCAACCACGACGCAAAAAGCGAACAATGGTAAGCATGCGACGCATGTCCACGTGTTGTTTCACCATATGCACGTGTTGCTAGTTTTAGTCATCCGGGGATTCCGGCGCGCACAGATATCCACCTAACGACCAAGGGGGTCTTCAGCACGGTTTCAGACCTCGTCTTGGATCGGTATCTTCCCGAAGCTCAAATGCTTTCAACCCCCGGAACTTACGCCCTGCTCCTCCCGTGACTTCTCAGAACGCAGCTCCATGAGAACTTGTATGACAAGAATGGAGTCCTGCTTCCGCAGGTGGGACACCTTGATACCAGAATTACAAGTTAAAAAGAACATTTATGAATGCGGGGTGGTCGTTCCGGTATGATAAACAGGGACCGCGGTCTTGCAAGTTATTGTCCTCGAACGCAATCGAACTATGGCCTCACGCAGAATAAGTATATTTATCTATCATGGTGGTGATGCTCATAGAATGTCTGCTCGAATGAAGCTCGTTCATGAAAGGAAGTCGCATTTCATTGAGGCCTAATGAAGTAACGAACGCTACTTTGTACGCATGATGCGCAGTTTGTCGGGCTTGTATACGAAGTTCTCAGCGTAGTTCTTTGGGGGGATCCTCTTGCCGGCTCCTGGTTGACTACCAAAGAAGATTGGTGAATGATGCATAGACAAAAGTGACGTTCAGAACTTACACGTAGTAGTCCCACCCTAGGATTGAACGACGCGACATCAGCGAAATACATAAAACCGGAACAAAGGGTGGCATACCTTGCTTCTCGGCGAAATGGATAGCGTCTTCCTTGCTCTTGAACGAGAGGCGTGTGCCTTGCATGTAATCCGCTCTGATACAGGAATCGACGCAGGTTCGAGGTTGGCGCAATAACTACTCACGAGCTAGCCCAACCCATCAGAGGGTTTTCCCAGCGACCAGCGCCCTGGAGAATATCCCAGTCGATGCGCCAACGTTCCGATTTTCCAGAACCACTCTGCATGGTGTTGCGCGCAGGCTGGTATATGCGTACCGCACGGTGACGAAGTTCGCCTGAAAAAAGGAGCGATGAACACGCCAATTCGACGACGACGGCCTAGGCGCATACCGGGCGCACCGCTGACTACGTCTGCGGTGAGAATCTCGCCGTGGACGGGTTCTGCGATTCGTGTGCTCTCCGACTTCTCGGTCGAGACGTGCGTCGGGGCGGGTGCGTCGGTCGCCAGGCCACGGGCGTGCGCCAACGCGTTCAACGTCGGTCGCGCACGGCAGGCACGAAGGAGCGACATTGTTCTTGGTGGTCGAGCGTCGAAGGAACCGTCGAAGCCGGTCCTCACCGTAGTGGCTGTGCGTGGGCGCTATCCCACGCAGGTTCTGCCTCGACTCGACGTCCCTCGTTCGATGCTCTAGCGTCCAGATGTAGATCGGACTCAAGTGGATTCTGGAGCGGCGTCCGCGACATCACCGCTGAGGATGTTTTGACGCCGAGAGAGCATGTCGCCGATGAGCCTCTCGTCGTTTCAGCAGTAGGAATCCTAAATCTCCACCACAAACGCGTGGGTGTCTTCTGGGTGAGTAGCGTAACGTCGACGAGTCAGCATCTTCTTAGTGCGACGGTACTGTCTTATGACCACAGGACGCAGCGGCACGTGAAAGGCGTCAAGAACGTTTATCTCCCAACATGAATTGCCAGGTTGATATCTCGCAGGCTGTACAGCAATAACTAGAGAACGTGCCGAGCAAGTGTCATGGCTATTTGATACCCATGCATCGTAAGTCATTTGGACTCGGAGTGCAGGGTGCAAACGAACTGGTATGTGCTTCTCAATTCGGCAGTGGCCTACAGCAGTTATCTCAAAAGCCCAAGTCTACCGAATGTGACTCGGCTTTGACAGAATTGAGAGAACGGCATCTTGACAAAGAAAGGTGAGGCGTTGCCATTCGACGTGAAATGAGCCGCGCGCGAAAGCTTTCATTTTGAGCGCTGACGTTCCCCCGATTTATTCGTGCGGTTTCTCTGTTTGCATGTCTGACGTCGCGCGTTTACATAGCCCCAGTCTCCCATGTACGTGAAGAGAATAAACGGACGGTCCGTCCAGGGTTATTGCGATGCCACAAAGATCCTACTGGTTATTACGGTACGGCGATCCCCGACATCCCCAATTTCTACACGTTAGCAGCGTCAAAACGTGATCCCCCGTTGTATCGTTCTCCATCCAAGGTAGGTCCCAACCACCACACCAACTTCGTAGAAGAAGCCGGGGAGCATTCGTGCTGCGACGTTCGCGCTCACGATCACACAGATCTCTTTACGTCAAGTCCGTCCGTTTGGTTTCTTGCTCACCGTCAAGGGGGACGCCACGGACGCGTACAACGCCAAACTCCAAAAGCAGCTCTCTGGTTCCGTGTATACGCTGTGTCACTCGGTAGCAACCCACTGGCGGGAACAGCAAGGTTTCGGTGCGTTCCTGTGGGCACCTTATAGTGGTGGTGATTTCATCGACCAAACTGGGCAGTATACTACACTGTGATCGATGGCGAAAAGTGGGTGAGGAAACGAAGTCCGATGACGATGAAAGTTCATTTGCGTCCTCGTCCCTTGCGTACGTGTGTCATGCGAATGAACAGGCCTCCTTCCGCTCGTTTCAAAGTCATTGCTGATTATCGTAGAAGCTAAAAATGATCTCCTGTTTTAGCCAGCAACAATAATATTAATGTGAAGATTCTTCGCTTCGAACTGTGGTATGTACATATGTGTGTACGCGGCTATGACATAAATTACAATGTCCTTACAAATGTGCAAATTTGACCCGCAAAATACAAATGCAAAAAAAAAAAGGTCATGCGTCAAACCCAATAGTTCTGCTCACTGGACAGAGCATGATAACGGGATTGTTCTTGACCACTGCGTCCTCCGTTACTTCGTCCACTTCCGAATCGTCCTCTTCTGCGTCGCTGTCAGACTCCCTACCGGCATGTTTCGGGCCTAGCATGCTCACGACCCTACTGATGTGCGCCTCGGATTGTTTAAAAGACGGTGGTGCACGGAGGGAAACGGCAGCGTCGCATATTGACTTGATCACGTCGTGATCAAGCTCGATGTTGAACAAGTCGAGAATGTATCTCCGCACAGGGAGACGATACCGCTGCGTAGAGATGATGTGGAGGGCCCTGAAAAACACCGTGGGCGAAGTGAACGCGGAACGGTACTCGGGCCGTGATTTCATTCTGAAGTGTTATGATGAGTCAGGAATGATTTGATAGGCGCGAGGACCGACCTTGCCAAGGAACGTGAGGCAGCGTTTGCTATCACGGTGTTGCTCAAATTGTCGATCGCAGTGATCACTTCGAGTTCCGTCTGCACGGTGGGTGGAAGTAGACGAGTGTCTGCATCGCTCTTGACTTCAATCGGTTCCCAGGTGGGAAGCTTGGCGATGATAAGGAAAGACGATCCCGGTATGAGGTATGAGCGGAATTTCTTACCGAAATGAATCTATCCAAGTCCACGGGCACACACAGTCCAGTGGGAAGACCAAGCGGCGACAGAGTGGCCTCCCATCTGTAGTCATCCAGTATTTCGGCTCCTTGCATCGTCGATGATATTAATCCCAAGACGAAGAAACACGTTCTAGGAAACGATTCAGCGAACTTCCCAGTTTAATGCGCTTTCGATTTACCCTCGCACGGATGGTATGGGGGAATGCTCTGCTATATCCAAAATCGATGGGATGACCTCTTCCTCCTCGAGAAACGGTAAACCCCCTTCTGTAGCACCAACATTACCCTGACGTATCGATGAATGCTGAAACACGGCAAAAAATGCTTGAGATCACTCACGACCGCCCAAAGAATACTCTTTAGCTTCAAGATGAGTTCAAGATCTTCGCTCTCAAGACCATGCTGCCGAATGAAATGAGAGAATTCTGCAAAGTGCCCCTTTTCGCTCAGAACCTGGCAGCCAAGCTCGGTCTTGGACATCTCCCCGTAGAAATGGGGCGGGACGACTCCATCGAAGGCACTGCGTAACATCGATCAGACTAAGGGCTAGGATCGAGACAAGAGAATACTCGCAGGACATCTTCGTCGTCTTCAGCCGCCTCAGAACTGAATACTTTGGCCAGAAATATTTCCACTTGGACTACGTAGTAAGTGTTTCGTTCCTTGCATGGTGGTTAGTAGTTGAAGTCCAGCCGAATCCATTGCCCTTACGTGGAACCACATGTCCATTTCTCTGTCAATATAGCCGGCGTTATAGAGATATCGGAATCCCATTGGCGTAGACATGAATCTGGAACGACGTCAGATGAATGCAGCACGCGTCACGGTTCAAGACTGACTTAAGCAATAGGGGATGTCCTATTTCGCCGAGATGGTCCATCGTCGGCTGCATCTCCACAACAAGCTGGAGTACTTCCATGGCGTCGCACGCATCCTCGAGGAATTGTATGGCCATCTCGCATACTTCGGGGGAAGGGTCATAAAGCTGGGTTAGGAGAAGTCTCAAATTCCAACAGACTGGACTGAGTGAATTGCGGATGAGATCACCAAGATGACTAGTCGCAAATAGTCGAATGTGAACGTCTTCCGAAGTCAATGCTTTCAAAAGCACTACGCGAGGGTGCCCATCACTGGACATCGATTACATTTGAGTATCGTGGAGACAAGCAGACATGAGCACGTACATGGTGTAGTCTAGGTTCGTGATCACCGCAGATATGAGGTCTTCACGATTTCGGAGCTCGCTGAGATGATAGAAAGCAGTAAAAATCTTGGATCTCTCCATGAGCCTGTAGTTTATGTCAGAATGATGCAGTGCACATGTTCCTATCTCTGACGTACTCTAGTCCCTCCGGGTGCTTGCTGAGGGTGCCAAGCATTTCGAAGTAACCGTAGGTCAGCGTATCCGATATGCGCGCTTTGGAGAAGATAGGGTCAGACTCGGGGGTGCCGTTAAACTATCGTTTATGGTCAATAGGACGAGCCAGAAAATAACACAACACCCACTGGATCGAGCTGGGCAAAACTCTTCACAATTTGCCCAAGAAAATCGTCTTCTGTCGTGAGAAAGCGAATACCGTCTGGGCTGGCAAGAAGAGTCGTAAGGAGGTTGCATCCTAATCGCACCCACCGTAGATTAGGCTGTCAAAATCCCCGTAAATTGACGTAGAAGGGACCCGTACGTTGTATTCACCTGTTTGCGCGGAAGATCCGAGAAACGATGCGAAAATGGGTGAAAGAATGACATGAGGCGGCGCATGAAGCGCGAAACTTTGATGGCTTCCTCGAGTCGTTTGGGGTTTAGAAGCGGCCCCTCGATCAATTCCTGAAGCATGTCAAAGTTCCACTTCGTATTGTCTTTAGTGAGCATGACCTAGCAGGTGCGCTCACAAAACTGAACGAATATATGTGCGGGCTATTCACCTGTGTCTCCAGCAGGCTTGATTGAAACGTTTTGTCGTCCATCTGCATGCCTATCTTGATCTTGCTCTGTTCTACTTGACGTTGTCCTCGACGGACGGCGTCTTCTGCAGAATTGGCCCTAAGGAAGATTATAGTATCAATTAGAGCACACAAGATCAAGACAACACTGACCTCGGTCTCGTACCCTTGAGGTTGGGTTGCAACCTTCCACGATTACGATTGAAACTATCAATCGCGGACATGGCCGACGTCCCGACGATCCGACACTCCCCACGATTGTAGTCCGATGCGAGGTTAAAGACTCGAGGAACAGCCTGGATATTTGCTGCGATGGGTAATGGCAAGACTCTATTTGCCATTTGCATGACCTCTGCCATAAGTAGAGTAGCCTTCCGCGTCAGGTTGGACCCCATTGTGTCCTCCTCTAGCATGCAAGTCAGTGCCTGTCAGGCAGGGTCAGCACGCGACTCTTCGAAGAGTGAGCTATTGATTACATCCAAGAGGCCTGCATTAGTGAAGACTAGAATCAGCAGAGCAATGTACTGGTCGGTCAGTTTCAGCGTTTCAGGCGGCCGCTCCGGTGATTTGTTCTCGCCAATACGCTCTGGTAAATTCCGCGGTTTACGGTACACTACGAAACATGAGCTCGGATTTCACGGCATGAATGTCGATTTACGCACTCGTCAAACGACGTCCGTCGATGAAAGTCTTGTACCACTCAGGAGCCTTGATATTCAGGAGGTCAAAGAACATATCGAGGACGATTTCCTGCATCTTCGTGAGTATAGATCTTGCGGAGAAAACATCACATACCCTGGTGTCGAGGGAAGGTATTCGCAGCGTGTTGACAATGGCTTTGATCGCTCTTTGATCCTCCATGCAGAAATACATCAGTCCTGGCACAACGTCAGCTGCGATGGGATCAAGCACTCGATTACCAACCACTCCAAGTCCGCAGCATGAGTTCTATGACCTTTGTGCAGCTTCTCATGCGATCCGCGTGGTCCGCACCTCGGCCGTATGCATCGGTCACCGCCACAAGTACAATCTTTGGAGAGCCATCTGAGGGGAGCGAAACCCACGGATTTGCAACGTACCTCGACATCGACGCCTAACCGTAGGTAAGCACGAGTGCGCGGGGAGTCGATGATGTGAAGGAAGGTGGCTGCTAAGATGGGCCCTAGCTCGACAGGGCCCTCGCCGAAAGCATGAAGGAGGAACCGGATACCGCCTGTTCTTGCAACCAGATCGATATCGAGCAGACCTGTCGTCGTGGAAGCGGTCAGGGCATGGCAGTAATCCACTTACGAGCTTCACGAACTCATCTCTGCCAGCGTTTGGATGGATATCTGCCTGAACGGGTCCTCTGCATGCTCAGCAACGGAGACGAATGCTCGCATGATTGGTTCGGACAACGGAATCGAATTTGATCCAACGTTTCCTCGTCTATCGCGTTTTTCGAATACGATATCGACCACGGCACGTATGAGCTTGATGACTTGTTCACGTTCAGCAGCATGTTTATGGTCGCGCGCCAGGGACCTGTGATACAGTTGGCAAACAGATCTGAGACGGATATGAACCACACCACTTTACGATGAACCATTCCAAGGGCTGACGGTGCAGCTCTTCCACCGAGGCGAAATCAACCAAAGAGTGACGCACGACCCTGTACGCCATTGCGCGACAATGCATCGAGGATTTGTCAGAGAGGCATGGTATCATACTTGAGCGATTCATAAGCCGGCGTGTCACGAATGCAGAAAGAAACAGACGCTTGGATGACGTCGGCGACGCTTAGCTCGTAGCGGACGCGAAGGTTACGCTGGAGAAGATTGACAAGTTTGTTCATGATGTCGATACGGGTTTTGTCGAGTTCCGAGTTGGTGGTCAAGGGGGAGGCGCTCGATGGCGAAGCCATCGCTTGGAGAGACAAACTTGGACGAGAGGCGGTACCGAGCGACTTGAGATAAGCGTTCGCCTGGTTGAGTGCGGTGCGAAAGTCGTCTGACGGAGCTGTTGGGTCAAGCGGTCGGATCGTAACGGACGGACGAATACCTCTGTCTCTGTCGTCGCTGTCTGCTCTGAAGCGAACGGTGGCCGGAGGAGCCTGTCCGGCGAACTTGCGCTTGAACGCGGGACCGACGCCGACCCTTCTCCGTTTACCACGCGATGTTTCTTCGACGCGTCAGGAAAGCACAATGGGATCCACATCCAACTCACCCTGCTCGATTCTCCTGGTGAGCGTCTCTATCTCGTTGGTGGCCATCTCGAGCTCGGATTCGACTTGAATGCGCATCGTATCCTTGTGGGACCGAGTTGAGCGAGGTCAGCTGAGACACGACGAGGCCGTACGGTGATGGGGAGCTTGAGGAACTTTTCGGCACCCTCCTTGATGCGGCTCTCCCTCTCGAGGAGGGCGGTGAGGGCTTCGAGCTGGGACGGGGTGCGCAAATCATCGGGGGGTCTCTTGTTTAAATGGTCGGCGTCGTTGGAGGTCACCGCAGTCGATTGGGACGAAAGCGAGACGGTCGACCGATGCGTAGGCGGGACACCCGACGACTCGTGCGCGTCATTGTTCGCTGGCATCTGATCGTGCGCGACCGCCCGCTCAAGTCGGAGAAAGACAATACATCCAAATTATGTAATGTCTCCTCCGGTGTTTCCCGTAAAACTGCATAATCAAGGTTCAAGCCACAATCGTGTGTATACCGCCCTCGACGCCCTCGCTCGACCCGTCAAGATGGGTGCGTCCGACTCCGCCGCCTGCCCGCCCCTCGCTGACCGCTTCTTTCAGTTCGATACGCCGCCGCCGCCCTCGCCACCAACCCCGAGAAAAGTCGGTCTTCGTCCTCCCGTCGATCTGCACCCATCTCACAGACTTGCAGCCTCCCGCGCACGCGGAGAGTACCTCCGCACCCACTTCAAGAACATGCGCGAGGTGGCCGCCGCCCTCTCCGGTGCGTCCGTGACCAGACATCCATGATCCTCCTGGCCAACCGGATCCGACAGGTATGAAACTCACCAAGGCTTACGCTTACCTCGGCGACGTCGTCGAGCACAAGCAAGTCATCCCTTTCCGTCGTTTTTCTGGTGGCGTCGGTCGCGCCAGCCAAGCCAAGCAGTTCAAGACGACACAGGGTGGGTCTCGCGTTCGCTCCTCGCCGAGAGACTCAACGTCGCCCCCACAGGTCGCTGGCCCGAGAAGTCGGTCAAGTTCATCACCCGCCTGTTGAAGAACGCCGAGGCCAATGCGGACGCAAAAAGCCTGGAACTCGAAGACCTCATTATCAAAAACATCGTCGTCCAGCAGGCTCCCGTATGTCTCACCGCGTTCATGTCTTCTGTCAGACTCTTTGAACATACTCGTTTAGAAAACTCGCCGTCGCACGTACCGTGCACATGGTCGCATCAACCCGTACCAGGGACACCCTTGCCACGTCGAAATCATCTTGGGAGTCTCTGGCGAGGAGGTGGAGCGGAGCAAGGACAAGGATGCTGTCGCCAAGTCGTCTCTCTCGTCATTGAACCGACGCCAGATGGCACGGAGACGGATCGAGGCAGCTCGCACATGATTCATTCACCTCATCATATGACAACGTCACGGTCATGTATGCGAATGTACACATATACTGTGACAACAGGCGCCGTCTCAGCATGATAAATGCATTTCATTCAGTACGGTGGTATGTCATTAGTCCCGAGTATTATCTCGAAGACCGAGGTAATGCAACTACAAGGATGGTACAGACGGGTACAACACCAGGCAGCAAAAAAGGATGACTATGCAATTAATTGTGGTCCGTGTCCCCAACGGCTTCTCCCAGTTCACCAGCCCGCGACTAGATATGGTTGCATTGAGACAAGCTTAAGGACACTCTGGAGCTTTCGTTCTTCGATCTCCTTTTGTAGCTCGAAATTTTTGGTATTGCGGACAGCGACCGACTCTCCGGAGGTCATGCTCGCGCTTGCGACGAGCGGGCCTCGAGTTCCTTAACTATTTCATCCGCTTGATTTTGTAGGCTAGACTGGCGAGACCGCCACAGATGATGTCAAGTTGTGGCTCGTTCCCAAGGTGCGTTCAGTAACTTCACGGGGCGTTTGCGGGACGACGAGGCTTGGCAGGCAGTGTAGATATGCGACGATGCGGAGGGTGGCAGTGCGAGACGAGATATGTGACGAAGATGTCGTGCGAGGAGTGCGTAAAGGATCATTGAGCGTGGAGTTGACCTGATCAAACTGGTTTTGCGGTCTAGCCTCTCGTTCGCCTTCCTCCTCCGTGTCCTCCCCTGCTTCGGCAGTGGTCCAATCATCCCTGTGCGGGGGCAACCGTCCGTCTGGACTTGGAGGGTCATCCTTCGACCCGTCTCGGACCATCTCGCCACGGAAAAGTGGACCTGAGTCGCTCTGGAAATAAGCATCATCAGTGGATGAAGTACGTGCGATTGGGATATGCTTACTTCAAGAAACGGCTCCTCCCTTGGGACAGGTTGCCCGTCACGTCCACGACCTCGGAGTGCCTTCGTGTCTGCGGCTTGTCGCTCCTTGAATGTCCTTTCGTTGTGCTGGGGATGGGTCACCGGGCGATACTTGGTTAAGGGTACGGTTTAATTTGAGATAATGCAAGACTGTATTGCTCTTCGAGAGAATACGTTAGCGAGGAAAATAAGGATCGACTTCGTGTACTAGCTATAAGAGCGAATAGTGGAGCGTGGAAAGTTAGTAACATCACGGGTCGTTCACAGTTCGCGACTGCACGAGTGTACGACATGAATGATTCGCACAGATGCCAGCTTGCAATCGACGTACCAGTTCTCGCGTATGCGGTTTTCCCATTCCAGTTCAGTGCCGACGGCGTATTCGGACAGAACATGCTCCAACCAGTCACAGACGTAATCGACACGCTGGATCTTGAATGGTGCATGACATTTCTCCATCGCTGAAGAGCGACGGTCAGTGACTTGCTCGGAACGCGAGAGGCTCAAGACGAACCCCTCACGGCCCACGTTATCGGCCGGTACCGCTTCAAGTTTATCAGACGAGACCCAGGAACGTCTGGGTGCTGGTCATATGGCCCCGATCCACATCCACGGGCGACTTCCCTTATGAAGAGCGCTGTGTCATCTGTCAGGGCGTGTCGACACGACACGGGCGCTGGAATGCTTACCCATTCCTGGGAGGGCGGGGCAGCAGCAGCTCTGCAAGGCCTTCTTGTAGCCTGCCATGTGATGGTTCTCTCGCGTATGAAACTCCATCAACTTGGCCTTCAGGCGCTGATGAGTCGGACTGAGCCTCAATTTCTGCAAGACAGGCGTGAACGACTGAGCGCGTCCGTCTGCTACGAATGTCAAATCACATACGGTGATGAACGGAAGGACTGTCTGGCGGTCACAAGCGAAGACGATCAGACAGGAAGCCGAATAGTTACGTATTTCGTGGCATTTCTGTGCACATGTCAGTCAGCCCACCGTTAATCCATCCGAAGACGACTCACGTCGGCCAGCTCGATGAAAAATTCGGTCAGATCCGTTCGCGTCTGAACCGTCTCGGCGGTTCCTATGCTGTTCATTACAAATCGGTGCACGGCTTTTTCGTAGGCCACGAAATTCGCCACTCTCTGCCCCACTTCGGACGTCGGCGGACTGTCATCACCGTTCCTGTCCATCAAATGTCGAACAGCGTCTTCGGGCTCGAAAGCACGGTACTTTTCCCACAACAGCAGTGTCAGCTGGAGCGCCAACATGGCGTGCCCTCCAGAAGAGTGGAAATGTAAGAGCTTGACTTTGGAAAAGTCGCCCGTCGTCATCGACCTTTTCTCCCGTGGTTCCCAAGTGCTGCTAAGAACGTCTTGCCGATATCTCGCCTCTGCGCGAGCGATCGTCTTTTCTTTTCTTCGCCCTTTGGATTTCTCGCCGGCGCAAGCACGTTGGTGTAACGAAGAAATCAGCTTCGAAGAGGCTTCTTCTGGTATGTCTCTGGTCAACCGAGAGAAGGCGAATTTAGTGAGTGGTGCCAAAATTTCTGCATCCTCGGCTCGCCAGTGGAGGTCCACCCAGTAGTACAATAACCTTGCGATGCGCATCTTCACCTGGACGGAATGCGACCGCGTCAGGGACGACGACCGACAGGCCAGCCTCTCGTCATATCTGGCGACGAGAGCGTCGAATGCCTCCAGAGGACTCGAAAAGAAGCGAAAACACAAGAAGAAAACATCGACGATCTCGACGTCGGTGTCAGCGTCTGCGCTCGACATGTACCGCACGAGAGCCTTGAGCGATGCGAGTTGAGCGAGCCCGTTGCGATCCTTGAATAGTTCGGTTGCATCCTCAGGGTGCGGAACTCGGCCGACGGTCGAGTCGATGGAAAGGGGAAACTGCGCCAGCGAATTACGGATGTTGATGCATACATAACCGGAGCCGAGGTCGTCCAAGCCGCCGTCGACTGCTGTGCTGGAGCCGACAGATTCGACTCGAGCCAAGTCCAGGCGAGATGGCTTTCGTTTGAGCCCGTAGCGAGCGGGATTGAGGAGGACAGATATCTTCGACTTTAGCGCTTGATTAGGCGTGTCGGTCGAGCATGCTACCAACGTGTCCTCGGCGGACGAATGAGAGACCGAACCAGGCGCACCGACATCTTCCTCCGCGGGAATTTCTGGCAGAGGCTTGAGCTGGGCCACCTCGTAGGCGGCGACGCTCAAGAAGCCCCTGAGACTCGACATGGTCACATCGAGACATTGCATGGCGAGCTGGAGGCTCTCCTTGTGAGAGTCATGCTGTGGAATTCGAGCGACGTGACCGAGAAACGCTTCGTTCGAAAACTTGACGCCGCTCAGCGCCAGATGGTACTTTTGGCTGGCGTGCGGGGGTTGGGGGACGGAGTGCAAGATCGCGTCGAGACAGTGGGAGAAGACGGGCGCCAGCGCACGTAACGCGTCGACGTCTCGTGATTCGGGGAGCTTGCGAAGGAGGGAGAAAGTCGACAAGATGGCAGGAAAGGTCTTTTCTAGATCGAACTGGGCGACGGGGTGGACGGGACCGTCCAGGCCAAAGACGCTCGACGTCGAGTGTATAGTCTCGTTGCTGCCTGGATCGGACGGGAGATAAATGGCATGCGGACGGGGAGCTCTGGCGCCTGCCAGCGGGCGCGAGCTGCGGGTCGAAGCCATGGATGGCGGCGACGAGGACGAAGGACCATGTCTTATGGAGGGCTCACGTCCACCGGCAGCGGTGGTGGTGGGTGTGGAGGGGTGGAGCTAAGCGAGACACGTACCTTCTGGCGATGACCATCTTAGACGGGTCCGTAGAAACTGAGCTCGACCAGCTCCTGAAGACGATCCAAGAGCTCTCGGAACAGCTCGCGCGGAACAGGTCGTTTTCTGTGGCGCTCCATACGTCGGCAGGGGCGGTCAAGGTCGGTCGCGGTGTTGAGCATGTGCGCTGCGTCGACTCAGCGTCTACAGACTCAAGCGGCTCACGCTCAGACCGGCTTCGTTCTGAGGAGGTCCGTTCTGCTATTATGATCGACGCTGACTGACCGACTACAGGTTCAATCTCGACAAGCCCCAAGGTGTGTATGAAATTTCGCAGCAGACTCAGGTTTGGCTCACGACCGCGGCAGACGTGTATGACGCCGAGCTCGAACACATGAACGGGTCTCTTGCGGCGGACAACCAGGGTCTGCTGCACGACAACAAACAACTGGGCGTGCTCATCAAGGAGTACGAGCAGACGCTGGAGAGCGTGATGGGCGCTTTCCGCACGAGGGCTGTGGGTGGTCTGCTGCACGCTCGTCGGCGGGTCGACTCACTGCCTGGTTCAGAGGGACGTTCAGGAGCACGAGCTCGCCCTGATTCGGGAATACGAAGCGAGGCTGCTCGCCAAGGAATCGGAAAATCTGCTCCGCATGCTGTCGTCGACGATCGCGGAATCGGACTCGCTGGGCCGCATGTCCGCTGCGCTGCGATCGCTGTTGCGGGTGCTCAACGGGGAAGACGGCCCCTCGCCCGCTGCAGGGGACCTCGAGAAGGAGGAGGGGGACTGGGCGCTGGAGCGGGAGTGTGAGCTCGCGCGTCTCGAGCGAGAGAACGGGGTGCTGAGACGAATGCTTGGGCTCGAGGTGGAGGAGGCAGAGCCGTCGCTCAGGGGGGAGGCTCAGAAGGCGTCGATGCCGAGACAGAGCGAGGGCAAGAAGATGTTGGGTGGGGCGCCTGGCACGGTCGGACCTTACGGGACGTACAAGCGGAGCGCCGGGAGGGCAGGGTAGCAGTCTCGTGTCAGTTGTTAGACCGGGTAGTGAAACACGCTTGACGTCGACGTCGACCGGATGGCCCACGACGACGCCGACGAGCGCGACGGCGGGTGGACAAAGGCCAGTGTCACGCGTCACCGCCTTGGATGATGCCACGTCTGACCCGGCCCCGTGCAGCTCTTCCACCCCACCGCCAGCCCTCCCCCGATGTCGTCCTCGCGCGCTGCCCCTCCGGCCTCCAGGCGCCGCACCAGCATCCTCTCCGTCGCCTCGGACGCTCTCGGAAGACTCGGCTCCGTGTCTCGCAAGAAAACGAACCCTCCTCGGATCGTTCCAGGCGTCGTCGAGATCAGCGACGCCGCCGTCCCCCGCGAGGACGTCGAGCACGAGGAGCGCGAGCGCCTCCGCGACGTCGCCGCGCAGTCCATCGGGCTCGATCCCGTCCTTCTCCACTCCGACTCGCGCTCGTTCCTCGACTCCCCCGAAAGTGCGCCACAGCCCGCGCCGTTGCCTCCCTTTCCTGCATCGCTCCTCGCACTCCGCCCCTTCGTCGAGCTCTCTGCGACTCTGCCCAAATTCGCTCCCCCTTCCTCGCTGCTCGTCTACGCCCTCGCGAGGCAGTGGAGGTACCGTACAGTCGTCCTTACGTCACATTCTGCCAGTCGCAAGACCCATGTCCATCTGTTCAAGAACACTTCCAAGGACGACACGGAGCTCGAACGATTGGAAGTCACACAGGACACCGTCATCTTCGTCGCCGACGAAGACGTCGGTGGCAGGCGCAACGTCGTCAAATTGGCCGCCAAAAACGTCTCTCCGAAGCTGACTGGAGCGGCTGGCGAGGGCAATTCGCGCTCCATGTGGTTTTTGCAGATCAAAGATCCTGCCGAGTCCCACCGCTGGATTGCCGCGATCAAGAACGCGGTGCTCACCCAGAGGTATATCTGCTGACTTTTCCCAGCTTCCCAGAGTCTGACCGGGCGGTACAGGGCGGTCCATGTCGGTCTTGATATTCCGGCGCAGTCGGACGGCGGAAACGAGCCAAAAGGCGATATGGACGTTATGCTCTCCATGCACCTGCAGCGCGTCATGGCGGCACACCCATTTAAAACTTCGCCTCCGTCGCCGGTGATACCCACCTCTCCTTCCCCGGCTTCATCACTTCGCTCCCTCAAGATGAACACCTCCTCGTCGTCGTCGCCCACCATCCCCATGAAAAGTATCTTTTCTGGGACGCGGCCTCGCTCGCCTTCTGTCGATGGCTCGTCTCTCCCCAGCCACCCGCCCGGGCACACAGAGGACTCCTTTAGTGCAGTAGGAACGAGCCTTCTTACGATGCTCCGCACCAAGTCCTCCACAGAATCCAGCTCGTCGCCTTCTCATTCGCTTCCTCTACCCCCATCACACGCATCGAGACAACGTTCGCCTGCTCCGAGCCTCCGGTCGACCAACGCGCCAGTCATCCTCAATGCATCGGATTTAAAAATATCAAAGGAGCGCGACACACCAGAGGTGTCCATCTCTATTCCGGAAGTCAACTCTTCCAATACGACCCCTGGCTCGACCAACCCGCCCACTCCCTCCCTTTCACCGCAAGGCACGTTGACGTTCTCTCTCCAGCCTCCTCCTCGGAAATACAAACATGCTGCCGCGGCTGTCCCCACCACGCTTTTACCTGACCCACAAGGAATGTACAAACAACCTACTGGCAATCGCAGCGTGGCAGGGAACTTTGGACTTCCGCCCGGGAATTCAAGTGACGTTACACCGAGCGTGACTCCGCCGGTTTCTCCTCTCTCGGCTGACTTTTCAGTCGGACAGCCAGGGTCCTTGTCTCCGAATTCGCCTCGGGGGTTGCCAACCCCACTCAGCCCTGGGGAGCAGAGCGATGAGGCGGTACGGTCTCTGTCGAGAAATGAGACCCCCAATGGGTCGTCTGGGTCTGTATCAACAGACAAACCTTCACCGGGCGTTGCTGTCACCAAAAGATGGTCTCGTCAAGGTGTTCCTCTTCCGAAGCAGTTGACACCACCCTCAGGACCCCCGCCTTCCGTTCCGCCTTCACCAGAGAACGACCGTCGTTTTTCAGTGGAATCAGGCGTATCTGTACCGGTCCCTTATACCCTTGACCATTCACCCAGCAGCTCCTCTTCCAACGTCCACTCCCGCCCTCGATTCAGTTCTAGAAGCGGTGCTTCGTTGTCGCCCACGTTTTGGAAACGCACTTCTGCCTGTTCTACGTTCACC
Source organism: Strobilomyces dryophilus (assembly GCA_038089955.1). NCBI lineage: Eukaryota > Fungi > Basidiomycota > Agaricomycetes > Boletales > Boletaceae > Strobilomyces > Strobilomyces dryophilus. Next base: position 47,967 of record JBBPLT010000111.1, read on the forward strand.
GCAAGCTCAACCCATACTTTTGACTCACAAGGTCGGTATCAGTTGTTGGCGCCTTTTGGCGGTGATGCTTTCCGTTCATCGACGGGATCGGTTGCTGGTAATGGAGCGTCATCGAGGCCGATGTCGTTGTCGGTTTATGGCTCATCGCCCGTGGTGCCCGTCGGTACAGTCAAACGGCGTTCGATGCCACCACCGCGACCCGCACCTAATTTCGCTCCCCCACCTGCTCCGTCGGTCCAGGAGTCTACATCAGGGTCTTCTCCCCTGACAACGCCCGCTCCTGCGCGACAAAAATCTTTCAGAAGCTCTGTCGCTCAACGCAAGATGCGGCTCTCTCTGACCTCTCCCAAGCCACCCCCTTCGACCGCTCTGCCACCTCGCCCAGATGAGGTTCAGGGGCATCGCCGGAGTTCAAGCTCAGGCACGACCGACGCACATGCCATTTCCGCGCCGTCGTCGCGCCCTGCCTCGCCCATCTCAAAACATTCTAATTCCATCCAACGGGCCTCTTCACCGCGAAGCCTATCCATCAGACGACGTCTGCGTATCCTAAGCACGCCTCCCGTCCAGCCTTCTCCCTCGGTTCCTTCCATCCAAATCAGCACTCTCGACCTCAGCGACGACAACGACGACGACCTCCCCACGCCTCACCTCTCGTCTTCCCAGCCGTTTGGGCTGGGCGAGCCCATCATGACGATGCAAAACGACCCCAGCTTCCTCCAGCTGTCGAGCCCCATTACCCCGACCACTCCGAAGCCTCTACCTCGTGTCTCCTCTCGGCCGCTCTCACCGTCGCGGGACGCGTTGAGCGGCGGCTTGAGAACCCCGCCGCTCGAGCCTGACTATGACTTCGTAGCGCTTTCCCCTCCACCCCCTCGAAGGAGCTCCAAGTCCAACGTTTTTTCGGTGACGCAGCGGCCGAGGTCTGCACAGCCCGAGGACAGCAAGCTAGTGACACTTTCTCAGTGCGGATCGATGGTTTCGCTTGGCTTCGTGAGGAGATGACGAATTGTATCAGTCACTCTGATTGTAATCTTTTTGTTGCTTATTTTCTTGCATTTTGGGATCGCCCTTTGTCATTCCAGCATCCTTTGTAGTTGCTTGGAGTGCTTTTACAGTACTGTGTTGGTATGAAATGCTAATCGACGCACGAATTGCATAGCAGCACCAGTAGTACATGTACACTGTGCGCATAACTAGGAGGGACCAGTACCATAATGAGATACATTACGCAAAGCTATTTTCAACGTCGGCGCTGTCTTCACCCTGTTCCAAGCTCGCGAACTGCAAGTCATATTATGAGCAACTGTCAAAAAGTGAACCATCAACTCACCGTCAGGAATGCAGCAGGCCGGTGTTCCTCCGCCCAAAAGAGGAGTGGCGTATCCAGAGCCATGCTATACGGCAAGTTGGGGGACCACAACTGGGTCAGGCCGATGCCGTAGTTCCAGACCTTGCCCTCGGGCACGAGGGTCATCCCAAAGATACGATCCGACAGCAGAAGTTGGACGCGTTCAGACATGTTCGGGTTGAAGCCCGGTGGATTGGCTGAATTGTCCATATTCTTACGACCCCACTCGAAGCCAGGCACAGTCAAAGAATGGGCAGACAGGGAGACAGATCCAGGAGTGAACGAAGCCGCAATGCAGATCGTCGACGATCCGAATTCAGGGTGATTTGCCATAAGCTTCGCTTGCGTGGTGACGTCCGTAGGTGACAGGTGGTTGAGTTCCAGCGCTTGAGTCTTGACCCATCCCAAAGGCTCCAGGTCTTTCAGCAAGAAGTCATCTTTGGGAAGCTGAGCTGGCAGTTCAACGTTGTTGTTGCTACCACGCTGGGGTGCCCAGGCTACTGCCTTGATTTCCTTGACTTGTTTATTGTCTGGCGGGGAGACACCGTACAAGAAAGCGGCGACCTGGGTCCGCAAGTCCGCAGCTGTGATGAAAGCGCGCAGGACATTCTTCGGCAGGACGTATGTATACGAAGCAGCGTCATCTTTCACGTCATCATTAGACACGTAGATGTGTTGGAGACGGAGAGGTAGATGGGTAGCGGAAATCGCACGGACGCGCCAATCAGATTTACTGCTGAATACCTGTTGTTCGTAGCTCGTGGCTGCAAGCAAGTCATTCAGGAATGATGCGTACAAAAAGGGCACGGATTGCTTACTTGTGACAGTCTGGATGGTGTCACCGTGAATGTTGGTCGTTTGCCTGAATCAACCCTTAGTACGACGTCAGCAACTGCGTCTGGCACTCACGTTTGAACGGCCGTGACCTGCCCCTGGGCTTCAGTGCCCTTCTCCAGTTCCGCCATTTGTTGACGTTGTACAGAGGGCGCAACAATCTCTTGTCCGAGAATGATGTCGCGGATCTCACTCGCTGTCAGCGACGCGATGTTGACACTATTGCGCTTGCCAAAGTCCTTGATCGAAAGAGTGAGACGTCAACCGAGCAACGATGGTCAATGAAGTTACTCACAGCCAGAATGAGGTCCTTCATGGCAACCTCGACCTTGATCCACTCGTCGTCTGTCAGCGTTGGCCATACAAAGTGAGGCTCCGTGACGGTAGACTTGTCGGGGTGAAGGATGATCTTTGCCTTCTCATTGTTGACATGAAGTCCACGAAGGAGGAGGATAAGGCGAGAGAAAGCAGTGTAGCTGGAGATAGATTTCAACCAGTCATCTGTTAGGAAGTGTGAGATCACCATTGTCACAAAGGGATCAGACTTACCATAAAGACTGAAGAGCACCATTTGCGGCTGTGTGGCACGCTGTGCAAGTGTATAGTCAGGTGAAGCATTTGCGAAGCGATGCAGAATGCTTACGAGGATCAAGTCACCAAACTTCTCCATCTTCATGCATGCTTGGAACGGAAGCTGCAGCTCGCTGCCCTTGATGACGATATTCGGAAAGTCCAGTAAGTGCACCTCAAGAGGATCTGAGAGACGAAGTAAGCGGGCTTTCGTGAGAAAGAAACACGGTCACTTGCCCAACATTCCCTTGCGAGTTACAATTACTTGCTTAGGCTGCTCCTCAACAGGTAAAGAGCGAACCAAGGCGGCCACCTCTTCAGCCGTTTTCCATTTCGCGAGCTGCCCTAGACGCTTCTGACCAGCCCAGACACTAGTATGAATGATCTTCAAAAATAGCTGCCCTGATCGTGGATTGAAGATGAAGATGGCCCCATCTGAGTAGAGAATAAGTAGTAGTCCCAAAGTAAAGGCTTGGGCTCACTGATCGGTTTAGTGGTCAGGTTACCCTCAAAGGTCTTATGAATCGTGACACGATAGACATTTGTATCGTCGACAAACCCTGTAAAAAAGGTGAGAGACCTCTGATGCATCAAAATTGATATGCGTACAAATGATTTGGTTCGAGAACAATTCTGAATAGTTTTGACTGTTCAAATACGGTTCCGTCGGTTCTGACGAGTATAGTTGAAGACCTTTGCGTATACGCTCGCGCAACACATGGCAGGCGGGATTTGCCTTCATTACCTTGGCCATAGCCTGTTGGATAAGAGGCTTCATGCCAGGGAACCAATTGCCGTACGCCGACCATAGATTGTACGCCAGGTCCATGCCAATCATGACACCAGTAGGGGATGGATAAATGCTCATCGAGTCGGATACCTGGGCAACAACGTGAGACCTCAGAAAGTGCGTAGCGGTTCGTAATCGCTTACATAGTCCAAGAACTTTGCACGCGTGTACCGCTCAATATCATGCGAATCAAAGTCACCCCACCGAAGCTGCACATCGATCCAGTACTTGTTACTAGTGGTGCCATCTAAAACATCTTTATTCTGTGCCGGAAAGTGAGCGTCCGTTTAATCTTCCAGCAGAAAAGAACTCACATCCGTCACGAGGGATGGGCGGGTGATGTTCCATTTATATGCAGAGAACAACAAAATATCGGCGCAGGACGAGTTCATCTTGTAGCTCTTTCGTGGATGAATCGTCTCTTTTTGGACCGTCTCGATCTGCAAGGGTTCGAGCTCTTGGTCGAACACCTGACACAAGTCCATAACCACACTCTCATGAACTGCAGAAGACCATTAGGGCGAAGTTTGGCTGTAGGGTAGCGCTAACATACTTTTCTGCCACAAATGGGCACGGAAGATTTGGATTAAGCTGATCTTGAGCGTAGGAATCTTCCCATGCATGAAGATTCCAGTCAAGTCAAGCTGGACCTGAAAACCGACGTAAACGTTCGCACGGTTGATCGTTGGGCTCCACCAGAGTGTGAATCGACGATTGGGGATTTGGTTCAAACCAGATCGCTGGGCATTCGTGAGCTTCTTGTATCGCATGGACTCCTCAAAGCCAGATGCTTTCTCCCAGAATAGACCCTCCCAAGTGGGGAAGTAAGTGCCCTTGAACAGCGTGTGCTCTAGAATTCCTTCAACACCACCGAGAGCAGCGATAACATCGACTCGGTAATTGTTGAGTTGCCATAGTTTTCCATCATGCCTTTGCGAAGTCCACCAGAAGGGGTTGCTACAAACAGTTAGATAACTGTAATGATGAAAGGAGAGCAGGCGCACTGTTTGAGTAGCTGATACTGCTTCCAGTCGGTGCGCACACGCCAACCACGATCATAGGCCAAACTGGATAATATTAGTATTGGATGAGAAAATTGCTTTGTCCCACTTACGTGTGTCGATCCTTCTGGAACAGTGTGTTGATTCGAGGAATGCCTCTGTCCCAACTATCTTCAAGATCTTCCAGAGTCAGACGGCGGTTCTGTGCGTTGGCCTCTTTTCGTTTCATAGAGTATTCTGACCAGACACGCGCGGAATCCAGGAACTCAGCTTCCCATGGCTGAAGATAGCGATACAAGTTGGGAATAAGTTGATCTTCCTCATGAGACATGCCTGCACGGAAGTGTGTGACGCCGACGTCAGTCTGTTTCGACCAACGAAGATCACTCTGAGGAATCAGAACGTGACCCATGGACAACATTCCGAGACCACCAAGTTCCTTGGGAGTATAGAATACCACCGGGGGGAAGCGTGACGGCATTTTACTATTGAGGCCAATCTTCACCCGAGTCTGGATCTTGTTCTCGGCCTTCACCAGCGCATCCAGCAGCTCGTTAGTGTGAATGACTGCCTCTCGGTAGTAGGTCATGAGACCAATCAGGGCGGTGTTCCACTTGTTCACGATCTTGGAGAAGGTTGTAGAACCGGAACTCATCAGTACTTGCCGGATGCGATTATTGAATTGCTGCACGCCTGCAAGACAACAGATCTCAATATCTCGAAGGACGGCATAAAATAACACCACGCACCTTCGTCTGACACGCGAAGGAATGCTTGCGCAGTTCTTTCCTTCGTTTGCTCATTCGTAAGATTCCAGACTGCATCTTTTAACGAGAATTGTTCTCCACCCATTGTCCTGATCTTCGGTAGTATGCGGACCTCAAATCCACACATGGAGAAGAGAAGCTGAGGATTATTTTGAGAGTACACGCTGACGAATGTGTCTTCCCATTCAATGGTCGTCAAAGATCTGGGGAGACTTTGCTTGACGTTCCAAAAGACAGCTCTGCCGAGGTTGACGTCATGTTTGATGAGCCTCATTCGACAATCACGAGGCCAACAGCGTTTGTTATTATAGCCAATAACGTTGTTATTGGTCGGATCTGGGTTGGCACTCAAGTAACGTTGAATGAGATCTCGAGCCTCGTCAGCTGTAAAGCGGAAAAGAACGTGCAGCTTATCAACGTAGCGAGAATATAGCCGAATCGGGTGCCGAGTTTCAGTGGTAGAATCGCGGTATTGCAAGAAGTTGTTTGGCATCTGAGGTGGTCCAGCCATTTCACTGGCCCTACGAAGCCCGAGGATCAAAAGATCGAGTACGAGCCCATAGTACTGGAAAACGAAGGCGGAGAATTGCAGACCACGGATTAGGCCGTACGCGTTGGTATGTGCCATATCCTTGTATGTCAAAACTGAACACAAGCCGTAAGGTTTAACTACTGCATTAACACAAGCGTCATACATACCGGTGTTATTTTTCGCGGTTATGTAATCGGCCAAGTTATGATCCAAGATGAGGCGAAGGAGACGGTTCAGAAGTGTCAAGTCGATCTTCTCGTACACCTTGGAAAATACTGTTTCCATCATGACATTACATTCGCCCTCGCTGGTCTCCCAGATATCTGTCAAGTTGTTAATACCTTGACACCACTTGTACACAAGGAGCGGAGGAGGTTCGGTATCGGCGGGTTTAATCCAGGCGGGGAACAATCCTCTCTTGTCTGCCTCGAAGAACAGGAATTGATCAAGGTACTAGTCCGACGGTTCGTTAATGACCAAACACACAACAACGAAGTACTTACAGCATCAGTTATCTTCTCAACAGGCTCGATGTCATAGCAAGGAATGAGCTTGTCGTAGGTGTCGAAGAACTCGATGCCTGCTTCCTTGAAGGCTCGTTGTGTTAGAAGTAAACGTTTGATGCGCGACAAGCCTGGAGCCATGTGAGAAACTGTATCATACTAATGTCGGTGAAAAAGGCTCACATTCGTGGGGATTGTCATATGCTTGTTCAATAAGAGCAAGTTCCTCGCGCTGAGACTGATTCAATCGCCCTTTGACAGAGTAAGCCTCCTTCAGTTTCTCAAGGGCCAAGACCAAGAGCTTGGTATCGTGTTTGTACGATAGGGGACTACACCCGCGATATGAGATGCGATGCGCTATCGGGAATGAATTGACTTACGGAAATGGAATGGGGGCGAACTTGCGACTTTCCAACCAATGGACGGTGGCGGTGTATATGGCAACCGCCTCTTCAGCACTGATATAAGGACCATCCTTAAGGTAACCGTGCTGTCGCTCCTGTTCAGCTTTGAGATAGAGACCTGATGGCTGCTGTCAGAGAAACAATAGTAACAGATAATACAGACACTCACGAGTAAGTCGACCCAGATTCTTCTTTACAACTGCCTTATCGACCGTGGCACCACGACGAATACGTTCGCGGTTATAGTGAGCAACCCTGAACAGTCGTGCATTCATGAAAACCGTGACCACTCAAAAATATTGAAGACCTACGAGCACCACCAGTCTGCCTTGCTCTTGATGTACCGCAGAATAATATTCTCAATAGCGGTCGGCATCCCTGGGACCTTCCAAGGAATGTTTGCTTTCCAACACCGCCAAGCTTCAGACAAGTGCTGTAAAATCGTCTTAGCCTTGTTCTGCTTGATGGATTCCGGCATCATGTCCAAGATATCATGCATAACAGCCGCACGGAGCTCCAAATCATAGTGAGACTCTACGCGCTGTTTGGTGACGGTCTTTGCGATGCCTTTACTATTTCGACCTTCGAACTGCCGAGCAAGAAGATTCCCGAGCCAACGCTCAAGAAGCGGGACGATCCCACGCATGAAGAAGAGCCAGACTCGCCAGCCAGGCGCCCAAAAACCGCACCCAGGACCCTTTCCGACAGGACCTGTGTTGAAGCGGTAGTAGATCAAGTGTTTCAAGTCCTTCGTCATGCGCACTTGCCGCATCAGCTAGGTATGACAATTTAGCCCGTTAAAAAGAAACGAAATCATTGCAACTGACCTTGTACTTATAGCGATACATGCCAGTAAGAGCACCAATGTGAGCGAATATGTATTGCAAGGCGTCTGCAAGCTGAAAAGCATCGACGTTGCCCAAGCGGAATTGGACATGGGCATCGACAACGAGCTTGGTAAGCCGTAATATTTCGCGACACAGATGAAAAGCGTTCCCAAAGCGAGACTTCTTGCGCTCCTTGGTGGTAAGCGTCTTTACGGGTTTCAAGTTCATATTATAGTCAAGGTGAAGATAGTTCAGATTCTATGACACGGACATCGATGAGCGTATTATGTGGTAAAACCAAAAAATTTAGCTACCTTGCGATGAATCAACAAATTGAGCATATTGTAACCTTGTCTACAGACTTGCAATCCCGCTTCAACCCAATCCAGCCTAGTAGTTTGAAAAAATTTTGTCGCCTTGAGTTGTCGGAATAAGTTCTTCTTCGTCATAGCCTTCTCTGGACGGCCCTTGAGCTCATTCAAGACGTAGCACTTGAGTAGCTTCTGGTACGACACGCGAACTTTCACGGGTTGATTCGGAGGACAGTGCTCAAGATACCAGTTCTTCACCAACGGGACGTCTTGCGCGCGCCTCATCCGGCCAGACCGACGATTATACGGATCAGGGGCCCACCACAAAGCTATAGCGTCCGCTGTGAGATCATTTTCTAGAGGCTTATCCTGCAAAAACGGTTGCACTTCTTCAGGAAGCTCAAAGTCGTCATCGTCAGCACCGTTCGGACCGAAAATTTTGTCCTCGTGGGAGATGAGAGGGGCATTCTTTGGCGTCGCCCCGCGGAGGGAGATGGGGTTGATTAGGGGATCAAAGTAGAATGCAGGCAAGTCTGGGTCGTCCGTACGAATATAGACGTTTTTGGGTACGTGGTAGGGGGATAGGTGGACTGACCGGGGTAATGAATTGTACAGATGAGGAAATGCGACTTTGTACTCTGTACGAACTTGATTCCGGATGATTACTTTCCCGATGTCGTTGAATTCGTTCCAATCCTCGTCGAACGTGTCCGTGTCACGGTAAAGCGGCTCGAATTTGGGACCCCCGGGGATGGCCATGTTGAGCGCTTTGGCTGTAAAAAAGGACTTCTTGTCGAACAAATAGCTGGCGTTATTATCCGGACGGTCCGATAACAGAGTACGTCCAAGACGATAGAGGTTGGCCATAACTGGGAGGGTGAGTGACCAGTAACGATACGAGGAGCCGTTGACAGCAGGAGTGTCAACTAGTGGTTTTGGATCATAAAACCAATCGATGATCGCACTATCTTCTTCCGGATCTAGCTCCAATTGAATCGCTTCCAAAGGTTCGACATCCAAGACGTTGTCGCCATAATCGAGGGGAGGTTCTTCATCGTCGAAAGGAGGAAAGCGCATACGTTTAAAATGTCTCCTGTCACGTTTTTCTCTACGCATAGCAAGCCACATGGTACTCCACTGCGCATGGTAAACAGGTTCGATGACGCGGGGGATCTCGTTTACGAAAGTGATGGCACCAGTGATGTGATAGAGTACGGGGACCTCGCGGACTTGCTCCCAAGGGTAGGGGATGTTTTCAAGGAGTTTCATGACAGCGTGAGGCACGTACTTGAGTGCACCGAGGTGGACGCGTTTGTCGTTACGAAATTTCCTGTTACTCATATCTCCGTGGTCCTTGATAATTTTGCGGACATGCTCGGGAGGAAGGTCCTGCAAGGCGTGTTGTTACGATGACCATGACCACGGACGAAGCTACACACACCTGTTTGCCCATATCAACGTAGCCGCCTTTACGTTTTTCGCCATAGCGTTTCCTTTGCATCGAAACCCACTTTTGCGATTTCTGCGCAAGCGTTTCTGGAGGCATGCGGGGCGAACCCTGCTGTGTGAATCCAGATGGTGGGGGCATGCCTGGTGGTGGAGGCGGCATTCCCGGTGGTGGGGGAACGAACGCAGCACTCATGGTCGGTGTGAAGAAAGAGTCTTTGGATGGCCCGCTTTTCAGACCCCGACTCAATTGGAAGCGCTGCTTGCGAATTACATAACATGTTACTCTCGAGTCTCATCCAGGCCCGGGAACAGAGACACTCTCGGATCTCAAGCCAAGGTTATATAAGTGCGTCTGTTCGCTAGGATTGCGCTTTGAAGGAGAGAGTCGGAACACGTGCGAACTTTGTTCTTGACCTTGGCCGTCTCCGTGCCAATACGTGCCTCCATCTTTGCGTTTCGTCGTGGCTCTCCGTTTTCCAAGTTTACATAAAGGCATTGAGTAACCCCTTGAAGGTGAACGTAACCACTGGGTTAGATTCTCCGTTCGTGCTGACGAGACGTATTGGAATTCGTTTCTCCCGTCTTAGGCAGCAATATTGTGGGCAGGTGTTATTTCTGCAGACACGGACACGCGGTTCAGATGGTGATGCTGTATAGGAATGGCATGCATGTCAGAGATGTGGACCCCACTACCCCGTTTGCGAAGCTCGTCGCAGCATGACCCAGTGGCTATTTCCTCTCGCCCGTTCAGTAAGATTATTTTCTGTTCTGGGGGCTTGATTCGAATGACTTGGCTGCCATGGCCAGAACAGGAGCTGCAGATCCCGAACTCTGGTTGTCACCTGCATTCTAAGAATCCTAATGAAGCGATCGTCCCTCCACCATCGACCGCTTACTTCAGCACCTGCAATGCCATTCAAAACGGCGGAGTAGATATATCATGCTCGATTCCTAGCACCTCCCAACACCATGGGTGACGCAAATGCCGCTATTCACATTCTCGACATCCGCTATTGCCATAACGGCGCCGATAAACTCCAGCAAGACGTCGTCGACATTATCGTTAGGGGTCTTAAAGCTCCATTGAACGCAAAATCATTGCCTACTGTTCTTCTCTACAATGATTGCGGCCTTAGACTCTATGATAGAATCACCACAGACGCACCAGAGTATTACTTGTTCAGTGCAGAGAAAGAAATTCTCGAAAGTCATGCTTCAGAGATCGTACAGATCATGCAGAACCGCCTACTAGCGAGCGAGCAAGCCATACCAAACCAGGTCATACTCGAACTCGGTGCAGGGTGAGTAACGCCTCATTTTTAGCCGTGCTTAATCTGCGCACGGTGTTTGCCCCTTGGGGTCATTGACGCTAATACTACATGATTCAGTTCTCTGAAGAAGACCTCTCTCGTACTGGGTGCCCTCGCCAGTTTGGTGACAAGGACTCCCACAGCTCCTTCCGCGACATACTTAGCACTCGATCTCGACGAACAAGAAATTCGGCGGTCTCTGGCTCAGCTATTCAAATCTGACGTCGGTTCTGCTATCCAGGGAAAGGTCAACGCAAAGGGAATGCTCGGTACTTATGAGAATGGTGTTGCTTTCGTTCTCCGAGGCGGCTTGCGGGACGCTGTTGACGAGGGCTGCCCTGCTACGTCTCTCCAACGTTATACCCTCCAGGGCACTCCTCAGGGTTCCATCCTTAAATCGTCGGCGTCCATCGGACGACTCACCCAGGACGAAGCTATGCGTAGAACTAGGTCCTCTGAACTAGAGCCCCAGCTTCACATACTCTTCCTTGGCTCTTCCATCGGCAACTTTTCGCGGGGAGAGGATGCTCGGTTCCTTCGCTCGTTGCCGTTACGTGCTGGTCGTGGGGAAACTCTCTTGTTGGGTCTCGACAATGGCAACGACCGCGAAGAAATCGAGACTGCTTACAACGACCCCAAAGGTCATACTAGAAATTTCATTATGAATGGTCTCAAGGCTGCCGGGATAGCTCTCGGTAACCCGGAGACCTTTGATCCGAGTAACTGGGAGTATGCCAACTTTTATGACGAAGGTAGCCGTGAGTGCATTGGAGTTTCGGTGAGATTGTCCCCTATTCATCAGACCCAGGTGCCCACAAGGCATTCTACAAGTGCCTCCACCCTCACTATGTCACCATTCCTGTTGCGAACGAGGAGATACATTTTTCGCAGAATGAGCTTGTCAGCATCGAGACCTCTCTTAAAGTATGGATTTGTCTACCCCAGCATCATCGGTGTTCATCATCTTTCACCTAGTACTCGGAACAAGAATCCTACGCATTATTTGCGAATGCGGGCTTGCGACCAATTCAGCGTTGGATGGATAGTACGTCACGCTACTCTTTGTGGTTACTTGAGCGTCCACCGTTCACGTTTCCCCTACTTTCGTCACCAACTGCACCCTCCGACGGAGTTATCGGGCAGAAATTTGGTGTTCCGACTCTGCGAGACTGGCAAGAAATTTGGAAAGCATGGGACTTCGTCACACTCCAGATGATTCCATCGACCATGCTTTTCGAGAGGCCTATTGACCTCCGTCATATCTGCTTGTTTTATCTTGGCCACATCCCGACGTTCTTGGACATCCATCTCTCTAGTCTACTTCAGGAACCTCATTCTGAACCTGAGGAGTTCAAGGTCGGTTTCCACTGCACTATGAAGTGATCTGAGCTTATCCTTTCGCCATAGTTTATTTTTGAAGTGAGTGTCAAGTGTTATGCAACGCATGAAATGATATCCTATTCACGTGTAGCGAGGGATGGATCCCAATGTAGATGACCCAACCCAGTGTCATGTTCGTCACCTTCATCCTTTTTCTATTTTAGAAGTTCACGGAATTTTGTCAGCCACACTCCGAAGTTCCTCAAAACGATGAGGACTGGCCATCGCTCAGTTCTATTCTCTCCTTCAGAAATCGGGTACGAGAGCGGCTCTCGAGACTGTATGCAGATATATCCAGCGGTACTATCCAATTAACGAGGAAAGTTGCTCGAGTGCTCTTTATGACTTATGAGCACGAGGGGTTCCACACCGAGGTTTCTTTATTGTCATTTGTATCTGGACGTTGTTTTGACCCAGTGTCAGACTTTACTCTACATGTTGCTTCAGCGAGCAGGAAGTGGAACGATCCCTCCTCCAGGCTTCACCTTACCCCCGTGGTGGTCGCTACTCGCTTCGTGGAATGCTGCTCCTAAACCTTCTTCTCCAACCATCGTCGTCGGTGCTGCAACCATCATTCTTGGTATTGACGATGTCGAAACCGACGATATTGTCAGACCGTTGGATGTCAAAGGGCACATCTTTGGCTGGGACAATGAAAGTCCATCTCGGAAAGTTTCTGTTGATGCCTTCAGAATCTCTTGGAGGCCTGTCACCAATGGTGAATTCTTCAATTTTTATATAGGCCCCGGGCAAGACAAAGTCATGTTCCCCGCTAGCTGGGTAAAAGTCGAAGACGAAGAGATCGCGGTTCGTACGCTCTATGGCGCCGTATCGATGACGATTGCTTGGGAGTGGCCTGTCCTCACTTCCTACGACGACCTGTCGGTGTATGCCAGTGTCCATGGGGGACGACTCCCCACAGAACCTGAACTTCGCATGTTCATGGACAAGTTTGACTGCGGCTACGAAGGCGGTGCAAATATCGGCTTTAGGAACTGGCATCCCGTTCCGTGAGTACGCTACGTCCGCTTGAGTAGGCATGCTAATAGACCGCCGGCTCAGCGCTACAACTGGAGTAGGTGGTAGGAAAGGACACAATGGCGGTGTGTGGGAGTGGACTTCGACTGTGTTCAATGAGTTTGAGGGCTTTGTTCCATCTCAGTTGTACCCAGGGTGAGCAACGTCGAGCTCGTTCCCAGCTCGGGGTGTGTTCAGTTAATGACCATCGCCCTGCAAGGTACTCTGCCGATTTTTTTGACGGTAATCACAGAGTCATAGTACGTGGTTCCGAAGTCTCTTTGTTGCCCATTTGCTCAATGGTTCTTTGTAGCTGGGAGGATCTTATGCCACCATCCCGCGGATTGCTGAGAGGCGTAGCGTGCGCAACTGGTACCAACACAATTACCATTACCCTTGGGTTGGCGCTAGAATCGTGTACGACGTATAAGAAGGTACAGCTCGATTGTACGTGTACTTGCGACTGTCATGTACTATCCTATACAGTAACTTCGGCACTTTCTTAAAACATATACTTTTCTGACTCTCCACAAGGCTAGCTAGCCTCTAGCATATTCTGAGCCCCAGCGAGCTTGAACGAGCACAATTGACGGAGAAATGAGCGAGATAGCTGAATGGTTGTCGTCACGCAGAAAGTCACTCTGGTGTCACCAGCCGTACCCGTGCCGTGGCTGAGTTTGAACATGCCGCGTCCATGCCGTGTCGCAGCCACATGACGCAGCTGCCACTTCGCTGCCTTCAGGCACCATGCAACCTTTGACCCGACATACAAACGTAACGAGTCGCAGGTGCAAGGCCTAGCAAGTGGCCTCTGCAATGTCTCCAACAACTTCGGTTGTCCCAGCATACAAGTGATCATGAGAATGCCAGCATCAAGAAGCAAATCTTGATACCCTTCGTCCTCAACGTTACTACTAGCTACTCGTCCTAGTTTTGACAATGAACTGATAGTATGAAAACAATTTGCAGCCTGATTGATCATCGACACAGTGAGTACTTAGTCAATCGAACACGACACCGGGACGATTTCTGCGGTCCAATTGGTAGCATGACAGATTGACGGCAGATGCTCTACTGCTAGTAGCACTGGGCACCGGTTACCGTGCCGAACTGAGCTTGAGTTTGAGATGTGACCATCCGTGACCATCCGTGACTTTTGTGTGACTGCCGAAGTTACTGTACTGCCGAAGTTACTGTACTGCCGAAGTTACTGTAGGGGATAGTATGGGTCAGAAGGGAGTCGACTGTATACGGCAGCTGCCGTGTAGTGTGGGAATTAAAAAAAAAAATCATGTCCGCTTCGTGTGCCAGGGCCAACCTGCCTCCAATGAGGCACTACACGTGCCGATGCGCGCGAGGCTGACCTTCGCGACCCCATGGAGCCTCCCCATCAAACGATGGTGGCGGTATGCCGATGCATCACTAGAGTCCCATGGAATAGCTGAAAAGGCAGCCTAAAATTCAGGCGGCGCAGAAAAGTCGAACCGAGCCTGAGAGCGACCAAGGGGCCAACCTGCCTCGATGAGGCACAATGCGTGCCGGTGCGCGCTTGGTTAGCCCGTGGTCGATCCACGCTCCCAATCCCCTCAAACGAGGTGCTATGCCGATGCATCGCTGACGCTGACTCTGAGCAAGGCTGAATAAATAAAAGCAAATCTCTCTGACTAAGCTAGTACCACCACGTGATTCATGACGCTCGCACCGAAGTGACACCTCGGGCACAGTCACTGCGGAAACAACGAAGTAACTAGAGAAAATCAGGCCATGTTCTGAGGATACCACAATCCCAGTTTATCCACCCCAACAACCAGTGCGACCAAAGAATTGGTACGAACATAATTATTCTTTTTTATCACCAATGTCTCGGAAACAAAGATACGGGTGTGACCAAGCCAGAGAACGACTGAGAGAGCATTACTCCAACAGATCACAAGGTACGTACCTCTTTCATTTGCTCCAATGCCCCCTTATGCTCGTTCGCGCGCTCCATCGCGCCCAGTAGTCGTCCACTGCCTCCCCTCGCGCGAGATCGATGCCCATTATCCCCTCCCGCGCCTTCTCGCGTCCCACCGTCTGAAAACACCACATCCAGGTCGTTCACGCAGCTCACGTGCCAAGTTGCGCGCGTGCCTCGCTGCCCGCGCTCCCTCACGCCCTACCGTCTTTCACCACCACTCGACAATCGCTCCTGCCGTGCTGATTCGAGCCGGGACGCTCGCTCAGTGTCCACGCCATCTATTTTCCGGTACCACCGCCTCGCCCGTCGCTCCTGCCGCGTTCGTTCAGGCCCGAATGCTCGCCCACCGCCCCTACTGTGCCATTTAAGGTACCACTGCTCCTCCGTCGCTCCCACAGATTCGTTCGAGCCGAGAACGCTCGTCCAGGACCCCCGCGTTCATTTGGGCCAGAAGGCTCGTTCAACGCCCCATTCACACCTTTCCCTAAGAACGCGTGAAGCCAACTGGGGAGTGTTAGTCACCGAGGACCTCACAAATCATGCAGAAGACCTATAGTGACCTGTCGAGTCTGAGCACTTTCCTAGTGGTAACATGGTTTCGAGTGAGGAAGTGGACGATTGATCCCCATGACCAGGTGATTTTTTTTTGGAGTCATACAGATGATCGACGCACGAATATCCATGGAAGTTCGTCGACGAATCGTGGAACACCAAGGAGTTTCCAGCCGGATCTCCAGTACTACTAGGCCCTGGAAATTGATCATACAATCCCCGGGTGCTCGGCTTGTATAGACGGTAAGGACTTGTTGTGCATGGACTTACATGGAGTAACCGTGTTATATGGTGCAGGCTGGCCATTTAGGAGGAGCTCGCCGACGTGTCTGTGCTGGTCTGCCTGTGCGGGTGGCGTGGCACCCATGCCATCTCGAATCCCGGGCACCATCTGGACGAACTCCAAACTGCCCGAGACCTGAATACACAGCAAGGCGAGCAGGGAGATGGGATGAACGAGAAACCGTACGATTAATATTTGCTCATTCGGTATGGAACCAGGTACCCTGCTTCTTAGAGCGATCTACGTGTACTGTATCCAGACGCGTCGCAGACAGGTTTTATTGGCCATGTAGGAATGTAACTAGATGAAGGAAAGAGCAAATACAAAGTACGGTTACTGGACAGGGCAGATACATAGACCGAATCTGTACTTTGGATAGAAAGAAGTCGAGCTGCGTCGAGCTTCATTCTTGGCTGTAACCGACGTCGTGTTGGAGCTACAAAAGTGCGGTTTTACAAACTCTATCTGGACAGGATACTCAAATTGGCCGACGTCTAGCTACGGTGCTGTTATAAGGGCTATCTAGACGGTATCACGCGATTCCCGCAGTGAATCTGGTGCCGTTACAACAATATCACCACCTTCAGCATGAGCTCATTGACAGGGAATGATTCTACCATCTATGCATGCATGGAGTGAACTGTTACTGACTAGCGGCAGAGCTACTACTACCCATCTCATCTGTAAGCCAGGCAATAGACTCCACTGTGATGGAAGCCAAAGGATTCTGGGTGAAATGTATAAGTAACTTCGATGAATATGGGCGCTGATATGAATACAAACCGCGGACAACGTGGACCCAATGGTTGGCTTGACCGCCGCATATTTCTCTGTGTCAGTGCTCTGGGTGGCATCACAACCGCCATCGTCACCCACTGTGACCACAGGTCATGAGTGGCATGACGAATGCACATTGTGGGACATACACATTTTCGTCATCTGCATAGAATGAGAAATTGTGTGGTCTTCATCTGGTTCTACCTCCATCTGAGAATCGTCGACAGGCCTGAGATCGATGGTTGTCGCCTTCGCAGCTTTAGTGCGTGGTTGTGGGGCCCTTTTACGAGCAGTGTTTTGCTTCTTTTTCGACTTTGTGGAAGGAGCAAGGTGATTGAGCAGATCCATTCGA
This sequence comes from Strobilomyces dryophilus, assembly GCA_038089955.1. Lineage (NCBI taxonomy): Eukaryota > Fungi > Basidiomycota > Agaricomycetes > Boletales > Boletaceae > Strobilomyces > Strobilomyces dryophilus. Next base: position 64,934 of record JBBPLT010000111.1, read on the forward strand.
CTCTATGGGAAGGTTATGTTCCGTTGGATGGCGGTAATGGGTCAGGTGTGAGATACATGATCACATACCATTTTTAGGCTATTGCTACGTAATAATGTGCCATTGGACAGTACCCCGCCTCCGACTCGGACATGTTCATTTACTCCCGTTGTCCGTCTCAAGAATTATTATCCCAGCTATCATGCAGTCCAAGACCCACTTCACCACCTTTGGAGCTGCTTAACTCCCTCCTTAGTTAGAGGAGGACGATATGTAATGGAGTACTTGATTTCGCCGAGGTTAGCGAGACTAACGTGCTTGTATTGGCATGACGCAGAATAAACCCCAATCACTAGGGGAGCCGCACCAAATTGAAAGTGCGGCCTGCATAACACACAAAGCTACTCCGAGGGTAGAGACCACTCCTGTCCCCCAGTTAATAATGACCGTAACGTTCGTTGCGCTATCGTACGGTACACTCCGGACGACAATCTTAATGTATAGCGCGCCTGGGTCTGTTCGAGGTCCTCGGCCGTTGGTGCCCATGACTGCAGACACGAGCTCCGTGTCTTCCGCCATGATGAAATGCCAGCATGTTGTAGACGTCAGGGGATTCAGATGCTATGCGTCCGAGTCAACTCAACCATTTGAGCTGGACTGGAATGACCATCGTACATCGTTGCGCATAGCTCCGTATGTGAAGAAGACACGTTCTGTTTCGCGTACCTGTATGTTTTCGGCAAGCACGACAATGTGCGGTCAAGTTCGTGCGTGCCAATGATGTCGCCAGTGCCTCTGTGAGTTACGAGCACCAGCACTGTGGAAACGGTATTCTAGTACCACACTGTTTACAACAGTGTGCAAGTGGAGTGTGATTATCTCGATTATCTCGCCTGCCGCGAAGACAGTGCTTCTTCTCTCATAATATGCCTCGATCAAGTTCAAGTGATGTCATGTGGGATATTACTTATCTCAGACCAGCGGATTACTGATCCATACTCACTAGTACCATCCTTTTCCACTAGTAAGTGGATGCCATGAGTCGTTCTAACATAAAGCGTCTCACATGAACGTTTTATGGCGGCTATCTAGTCTGTGAGTGACCAGTGGATCGTGGAATGCGTCTGCCCGACGTCTAGTTGCCGCGTCGCGCGCGATGCATTCCACACAGCCCGTGAGTGACTGGTTGACCGTCGAATTCCTTCGTTCGCTGTCGTCTCACCGACGGATCGTGGTGGTGAATTCCATCCGGACAGCCAGTAATCATGGGATGCGTCCGCCCGCAACCATCCGACTTCTGTGCTGTGAATCTTTGGTGAATCCACTCTCACAACAGGGTTTGGTGGATTCAAAACAAGTTTCCATTGTAAACACAATTTGAAGCTCATACTTAAAATATAAAATATTGTGATTACATCAAATAAAAACATGCGTTTAATCCACAAAACCGTATTGAAAACGAGTTTTAATTTTATGTAGTTAAGATAGACACAATTTGAATCCCATACTTAGAATATAAAACTCATTTTTAATGCACCAAACTTCGTTGTGTCTAGGATTCAGCTGTGTCCGGAAGTTGCCGGTCCGTCACGTTATCTTACTTATTTACCAAGGTCATGTGTTTGCGCTTAGTTAGAACCACGACAGGGGCTCTCGATTTTCCAGTAAAGTGCTGGCAATCGCGACGAGGAATGTCTGCGACTCGTGCTTATCCAGTAAGATTTCCAGGGGAGACGACGGTCACAAAACGGGCTCTAGACAAGTTACTCTCCAGGAGAAGCTATGTTGACTGCGGTTCGAATGTGCTCGTGTTACTACAAGGAGGAAACGTGCCTCCTTCCTCAGTACATGTTCCAGAAAAGTATGCCAAGATCCTCCACATCATCAGTTACAGGTATGATCTCCGTTGCGACAGTCGAATATCAGGACTACTCCCTCATCAACGGTGTATAGATATGATGTTTACAGGCATGCTACTAAAGCGGTCCAAGGCGCGAAGAGCAGTGGTAATACCAAATCTGCGACGCAGCAACTAGCCCGCATCTTGCACTACCTAGATGATGTACGGGAGGCATACATAGCACGTACTCGCCGGGGCAACGTACTCGATGAGACTTGGTTCTGCCCTGAACTCGACTACCACGTATGGCTGGACGTGTTCCACGGAACGT